>PYHW01010644.1:4103377-4127220 GCA_013186435.1 Turdus rufiventris | reverse complement strand
GGGAAGGGAAGGGAAGGGAAGGGAAGGGAAGGGAAGGGAAGGGAAGGGAAGAAATATCCTGAGGACTACCATCAGTGTCTGAGATTATTGAAATACAAAAGGATGACTTGGTTCATTCAGTTTTGCTTGGTGTTGGGAACCTCCACCCCGGCCCTCCCTCACATCTGATCTCAGCTCTACATTTGAGAGCATGTGTCAAGAACAAGGGAGAACAGCTGGTGAATATTTTGGTCACAGTCTATTTCTTTGCAAAAAGTACAAGGAATTTTGAAACTTAATCATGTCTCCTGGAAACACCTTTTCCCATCCCTTTCCAAACCACATTTACTTTTTTTCTAACATTTATAATCTCAACTCAGGTCAATCTAATTTTAAACATAAAACTCACCCTACTTTATCTTCTTTCCTACTGTTTGGTAAAATCCTTCCTTCACAAACACTATTCACATTGCTGTAGCAATTATGGTCTTTTCATCCTCAGCATCAAGACCATGTAGTCAAGTATTCTTTTTTTAAAGCTGCCACATGGTACAATATTGTGAGCAATAAGAGTTCATTATATTTAGTTACAGTCCTCCCTCTCCAAAAGCATCAAATTCTAGTGGGTAAACATTTAAGGTATCAGAGTAAAGAAAACTGCCTTTCAAGAGCCCCTCTCCCTGTTTAGAGGCAGCCAACTCCCCAGATACCCCAGCCTGTGCTCCTGACTGGCTTGGGGCACTGCTGTCAGATCCCCACCCCTTCTGCTGATAATGGGCTGAGGAAGAAACACCTAGTAAATGCAATTTGTTTGGGGATACCATTTATTTATTTATTTTTCTTCGCCTGGCAACAGCATGCATGATGAATCTGTGCTGGCACATGTTCCTCTTGCTGCCACCCCCACTTTGTCTGTTCAATGTCCTTGCCTATTCCTGTCTTAAACTGGGCTGCAGCATCCCATGTATAACCTCTTCCTTCCTCAGTTTTTCTGTCTGAAGTCACCAAGATGATGGGACTTTATTACTGGCTAGGACTCAGTATTTCTGAAATTAAAAAAAAAAAAAAAAAGCAGATCTTCTGACTAGTCCGGCTCTGGGCCTGTTACCACAGAATTTTGTCAACTACTCTTCACAGTTATAGCACCAAAATAGGAAAGTGCCATTTTTCATGCTTTATTCCCTGGCTGCACTAGCTCATCTATATTTTAATCCCTCTTAAAATGGCTTTTTACCCCTAGGAGTCTTCTTTAGAAGATCATCCTGTGGTGGCTGGAGCCCCCAGACATGCTGGACAGAAATGTGATAATGCAGTGGGGCTCTGTCCTTTCTACCACTGGCAGTCTGGTGGAAACAGGCTGTTTGAGAGACCCTACAGATATGTGAGTCAAATGTGAAGTCTTAGTGACCGCAGGCACTATGCATGGGCCAGGTTGCAATTCATTAGCAAAACAAGCTCTTGACAAATGCCTCAGGTTGAGTGGTGTTCCTCATCCTGCCTGCTGGTGTCAAAACCAGCAGAAGATTAGGAGGTGGTGGTTGCATTCCCATGGGCCTGAAGCTGGGTGAAAACGTACAGTGCTGGTACCAGGTGGGCTCCCTGCACTGTCAGAGATCCCCAGACTCCTGAAGGGGCCGTGTGGCATATGAGGGGTATCCAGGACAGTGCTGGAGCAGGATGGGTGGCACACCATGCCGTTGGCAAGGTTGCTTCGTGTCACCATGGTGGTGGCCCCAAGCTAGGCAGGGCAGTCTCCCCATGCTCTGCCCGGACGCCCCTGGCGCTCTCATGCTATTCACTGCCCAGGGAAGGCTGCACAGGAAGGCACTTCCTCTCCTGAGCTGTGCTGGGTATAAATAGCCTTTGAGGTGAGTGGAAAGGGCTGCTGGCTTGCCAAGAGGCCAGAGCTGGTGGCACAGGGAGGGCTGGCAGGGGTGGCAGCAGCAGACTCCCCTCTGTGCTGTGCCTCTGAAAGGCTCCTCTGTCTCAGCTGGCTTCCTTTGAGCAGTTGCTAGGTAAAGGCAGGTGTGTCAGCTGAAGTAGTGGAAATTTCTATTCCTCTTATAAATAGTTGAACAGCCCGACTTGGTGAAATGTGAAACGAGCAAACATCCCATCTTCTCCTCCGAGGGCAGATCGGGATTCAGTCTATAGTGCTGTCATGTCAACTGTGTCAGTGCTGCTTTCATGATGCCAAGGCCCTATAAGTTATTCATGTGAACACAGCAAACAAAGGTTTAGCTTAACCAAGGGACGAACATTCCTCCACCTGCAGCCTTCTCCACAGCTAGATGCAAAAAGTGCAGAGGTCACTTAATCTGTGACAGAAATAGACGACACTGTCTTTGGGGCAGTATGGTTTGCAAGTATAGTAATATGACTGCAGGCAGCTCTGAGGGCTTCTGGCACAGCATTCTTGGTAGCAAGAGAAAATGTCATTAAAATCCTCATGCAGCTTGGCTGACTTGCTTGAAATTTGCTGGGCAAAATTGTAAATTTCCCTTTTGGTCATGTTTATACCCATGGCTTTTAGAAGGATTTTTCCTGCTGCTAAGCCCTCACTCTTCTTGTCAAACTACTCTGACCCTTGTTCTCTCGTGTATTAAGACAGATCCTCATCAGTGGTTAATACTCCCTATGAGACTGCAGGAGCTTTTCAGTCTCTCTCAGTGACAGAAGGGTTTCTGCTCTTAAAAAGATGAGACTGCACAGACTGAATTTGAAGCTATATGTTAGTTTGGCAAATTATTAAATTGAGTTTATTGAAGCCTTTCAGTTGCAGTCAAATTTAAAGAAAGGAGATATCTTCATGATATTTCCTGGAAACAGACATCTGAGCAAGCTTTCATATAACCTCAAAGTATCCAGTCATTGACATCATCTAGTGGTCAAAGCAGAGGGCTGTGAATAAAGGTAACAGATCCTAATTCTGCCACAGGCCCTTTAGCTGGACTGACTTAGCCAATCAATTCTACATTTTAGACGATCAAATTGCCATGGGGACACTATGAATAACATGGACTGAATAGCATGGTGTGGTCATTAGATGAAAAGGAGTCTATAAGAACAAATTTTTGTGGATTTTTTGTTCCCATTTGTTCTTGTTAACCAGGTGGTAGGATTATGCTGATCCGTAGCTGATCTGGGTTCCCACCTCCACATGGAGGCAAACACACTGCAGTGGCCCTGGGCAGCAGCTGCTGCCAGTTACTGCAGTGACAGTGACTGAGTGACATGGTCTGAAACCAGACCAGTGCTTTATTTACGTGTAAAACAAAACACGCTATTTCAAGTGACTGGCTTATTAGTAAATTATCATGCCCCACTCTCATTTGCCATTGTTCTGTGTAGCTGCTTCTGGAAAGGGGTGTCTTGTGGCAAGCCAAAGGAGGGTGCTGTGATGAGAAGCCAAAGGGGGTATGTGAATGAAACCCAAGCCATTTAAGAGCATCTTATGCGTCTCCTGCATTTCTATTTTGTTACATTCACATCCACAGAGAAGGAAAAATCACCTTTGTTAGGTTAGCTGTTGCCCTTAAACCCATGTTTGCCTGTAATCTGATTAAATTCAGGTAAAAGGAAAGTAATCAAAACTAAGAGACATGACAATGATCAGTACAAAGCTGGTGCTTCACCCCTTGGCATATGATGTAAGCTGTAAGTGAGCCTTGCTGCCTTCCTGGGAGATTGGTAAGTAAGCAGAGCAGTCATATTTAGCAGATGTAGGAACAAGAAAGCCTATAGCTACAGCATGGAGGGGGAGGATAAACAATTTATAAGTACTTGTAAGTGATGATGGCACGGCTCTGAGTCGCTGCTCTAATTCACTGCTCGCTGCTTGTCTCCCCCGCAAGCCTCAGCCAGCAGATTGCAGGGCCACTGCGTTTTGAGCTCTGTGCAGTCTCAGACACATGCTGAGGGTTATGCTGTATGAACCACACTTTCATTTTTGAGAGCATACACGAACAGCCTCACTAAATTCAGTGGGATGCTTTGCATAAATACTCACTCTGTATGGCTTACATTGGATGGTGCTTACGAGGTGAGCCACTTAACCACAAAACTTAGCAATGGCATAAAAATACAATTGCTTTTTATATAGAGCTACTGTAGATCATTGGCCTCAAAAGTCCTTGTTTTTAACATGATAAATGGCTGGCTCCCAAGTGTAGTTACTACTGTTGTGGCGTGTAATCTGATACAGAATAGTAAACAAGGTTTTATTTGATGTACAGCATTGAAGTGAATTCTTGATTTTAAAACTCCCTCCTCTATGGGTCGAACAAAGCACAGTGTTCTACTTTATACAAATAATTTCTGATGTGGGCTTTTCAAATGCTAATATTAATAAGGTATTGCTTGGAAGTGTTACATGGTCTCAATTAATTAGATGCAGGAAGACATTTCTTGGTAGGATTCCTTATCACCTCAATGGAAAGATAAAGATTTTTGGAGGAACTGTGTGTAGATCAAAGGCACTCTTTGAACTGCACCTAAATATTGGTTAGGCCAAGGAAATGAATTGTTATGGGAGATGTATTTAACTGTGTGCGAATATATATATATCTTAGAGCAGGAGAAAGGAAATTGTCATTTCCTTAGAACTTCAAAGGGAGGAAACTTTATAATGAAAAACTAATATATATCTTCACGTAACATTTCAGATTTTATGTCTCCTGCCATTGTGTAATCTTGCATCAAAGGATACCTAGGTTAATATTTGAGGGAAGCCATCAGCAAGGAGAGCTGCACAAGCTATGGAGGGAGTGAGGAACAGAGAGTTAGCTAAAGGATTTGAGAATGATGAAAAAGGGATTGAATAAATTATGTTTTCCCATATTAAACTTTTATATTTGAAGAACAGTTTTAAGAAGTTGTTTAGACATGTCATGTGACCTGATTACTGTAAAAGAACCCATAAATATTCACATATTACCGAAGGGAAAGTTTCTACTGTTTCATTGTCCTTGCACATTATGTAGAATTTGTTTGCCACCAATATTTATGAAGCTTCTTAGACACATTTGCTTTCAAGCTCATTTGCTTTCAAACAAATGTTGAGAGATACTTCTGACCATCAAATCTTAAATTAAAAAGATTTTTGATGTAGTAAAATCCCTAAAAATCTGATAACATCCTAAGAAATACATATATGCACCCAGCAGGTACCATGGAGGTGGTAATGAGATCATTCTCAAGGGAAAAGAAGGAGGTAGCCAAGGATGTGTATCATCCATACAATAAAACTACAACACAGTTTGTTTTGACTATCTGATGTCCACAGTAAACCACTTTATGCCACAGATTATTAAAAAAAGATACTTAAAATAGTTTTGAATTCTGAATGAATACTTCAGTGAGCCAATAGGAAGTTTGAGTACAGAAAAAGGAGATAATATTTATTTAAGGGATCGTTTTCTAGGTATTGTTTACAAAGTTTAATTGGCTGCCATCTTTATTTTGCATTTTACTCCAGTTCTTCCAATGGTTATTTCTTTTGTTGTTTAAAGTCTGTAAAAGCAACTTAAGATGCATATAATTATAGTAAGTTAGCGATTATAAGACACACCTGATTATAAGCCACACTTCCGGGTGTCAGCAACATTTCATTCTTTGTCCATAAATAAGCCACATGGACTATAAGCCACACTTTCATTTGCAGTGAGGATCCACATGCAACTTTCACAAAGTTGCCGATTAGTAACAGAATCGCGTGATTGCGGGATTTACTGGCTTGGGGCCAGGCGGGCCTGGCTCGGCGCCGCCCCTCTGGGCTCAGGGCATGCCTGCGGGCTCATATTTCTGGGTTGGCAAATTTCTGAACTTTGTTCATATATTGGCTGCATCTGATTATAAGATGCACTTCTGGGGTGGGACCAAAATTTTAGTCAAAATGGTGCCGCTTATATTTGTGAAACTACTGTACTCAGAAATCACTAAGCTGATAAGTTACTAAAGCAATTTAGGGTTGCTTGAAGTTTTGTTCAGAAAGCCAAAGTCAAGTAGAAGCTACATAACACAGGAAAGTTTTTATTCTGCTGTTCACTTAATTCAAACAAACACAAAAAGCTTATGCTAAGGTATGTGAGACAATGCTTGCCTCCCTACTGAAGCTGTTTTGTACATAAAAATACAGATTTCTCTTATACCACTGAGGCAAAGTTGGTAAGCAGTAGTTGTACTCAAACCTGGTTTCCTGTGGATTTATGCGTTAAAATTCAAAGTAAGCATCTGTTATGACAAACAAAGTATGAAATTTCATTTTAATCTTTCCCTCAATGAGGCTGTCATTGAGTTTCTCAACCTTCAATTTCTTTCTGAGAATTTATTACATTTGGGATATTTTGCCATACACCAAAGTTAGTAGAAAATCAGCAGTGGATTCAGAAATTATTAAAGGAAGTAACAGATAGACATTAGCATCATATAATGCTTATTATTTCAGCAACCAGACAGCAACAGAAAACAAACAAAATATAATACATATATTAACTCCTATGTTTCTTCTTGGTGTCTGCAACAAAATCCAAACTTCAGAGACCACTTTTAAAAATTGACTGAGTTGTTAAGCATGCTTAGTAAAAGTGTTACAGGTACTGGAATGCAAATAGTGCTTTAAAGAAAGATAAAAATATGCTTGATGGTCTTTACCAGACAGAACAGAAGAATGCCAGGCCAGCCCACCAAAGAAGACTGCTGTATTGAAGGTACTGAGAGTATGATTGCTAAACTCCAACTTGTCAGTAGTAAGTTGTATTATAAATAAGAATTTTATTCTTCTTAGTGGTCCTGTGGTACATCTTCGGCATATTCCCTCTATCAGAAGTAAATGGGGCATATTTAACTTATGAAGACTAAAGTTAATACTATTTTCTTGTTATCAGACAAGGATATTTTCATTATCAGTACCTTATCATTCACCACTGGGAGTGTGGTATGGCACCCACCAAGTCCCTGTGGAATGCAGTGAATATTTTGGCACCATACATGTTCAAGTTCCTACAAAGGACTTTATAAAACAGATGGGATGGATTCCTGAAAATATGTATATGCCATTCAGCTATTTTGCTGCAAAGAGAGCTCAGTGGCTCATGAAAGAAGATTTGCTATTTAAAGCCTTTTTTCTTCTCCCTTCTCTATCTGTGGTGTTGCACAGTAAGCCAATATGGCCCAAAGTCACAGAACAGAAGAAAAGGGACTCCATCTGCAGTAGGCAGCAAACTCTGTGAGAAGTGAGTGTTGGAGCAGCCTAACAGGCACTCAGTCATGTGTAGTTAGCTCCCTACCTGCAAATCTCTGTTTTAAAATATCCTCACTGAAACACTACAAAGCTTTAGAGCAAGTCAGTTTCATTCTGCCTTCCTTGATTCCATAGGAATCAGTAGAAAGCATCTATTTAAAACACTGTTGTCTCAAAGGCTTTTTTTTCTGTGCACAAGCCCCATCTGCTCACGGAAGAGTATGTGATGTCTCCTCAACAGGATTTCATGCTTCTGCCTAGTCTGTAAGAAATTCCTCTTCTGAGGATCTCAGCTGAGTCAGAGCTCCACTGAGATTTATGGCTTAGCATGGACACAGAAAGGCAGAGAAAGGGGATATTGTGTCCTGCTGTACTGCTGCTTTCAGACTAGCCAGATCAGTTCTGGAAACTGGGACAAGTCAGGCCAGGCATTAATAAAGCTCAGAGCTGTATCACATCCTTTTGGAGCCCCTAGTCCTTCTGCTGAGCAGCTGCAAGGGGAGCCAGATCAAAGGCAATGAACATTTGTGTGCTACAAGGAGGAAGGGAAGCGGCACTCCACCGAGACACAGCTGTCCATGCTAAAGAGGATTCTAGTTTTGAGGAAGCTATTTCCTTTGAATTGCTTAGGTCCTGACATTATTGTTCCAAAGGTTTAGAGGATGCCTTGGATGGCTTTAAATATGAGAGGTCAGCTCTGTGGTGCTCTGAAGGAGAAGGAGGTGAAGCACTCAATCCTTTGAAAAATTTTAAAGCGCTCACTAATAATAGCAGAGGGCTGTGGCAATGATTGTTTGCTTTGGCACCAAACAGAAATGTTATTGATGTAAAGAGAACAAAGATTTCTCCAAATTTTCTTCTTCCCTGATTGCATAAAAATGATATGTCTGAAGGCTATATGCTAAAACCACATAGTGTATTTTAAAACACACCCAGGCCTACAGAATTTATTTACATTCGAAGCACCTCTCAAAGGATGGCCAAAGATATCACTAGGTGAACTGGTTATGTTGCTTTTGGCTAGTATATGTTCAAATCAGCTAGTCATAAGTTCAATCTAGTTCTCAAGATGTCCTTGGGGTATAGCTGAGATATACCATGTACTCTATTCTTATTGGTGGTTCAGTCTGAGGTGAAAATCTGTATATTCAACATTCAGAATAGCAGCCATTCTCTAACCATCATAACTCTTACAACATGGGCCTGGGTCGGATGGCTCTCCAGACAAGGTAAAGACAGCAGGTTGAGAGCAACGTTGAGGACTTTATGCACAGAACTCTGTTGCTTGTTAAAAAGAAAACTAGCCCCATCAGTTTTATCTCATCTTCAATACAGAATCATAAGGAATGAAAAAATAGTGGCACAAGGTCAGTTCCTGATATAATTATTTAAAAGAATGTATAGTTCATGAGTTATGTTCTTTCCATTGTATCAGATCTTGTTTTTAAGCAATTGCACACAGAATACTCTTATGCCTGGTGAACTGTGTGCCTGGCCTATCTTTCTTCTGGCAAATATTCAAAGCATAAAAAAATTATCAGCGCTTCTGGTAGGCTAATGAAATTAATGCTGATCCTTGACATCTTTATTGATTTTGACTTACCACTCACAAATAATTTTGCAGAAGAGTGTGAGCAACAAAAAATAGCACACGCATTTGCTAAAATACCCTGCTTTATACAGTAGATATGGAATGTTGCAGGAAAAAAATAAACTAAACTAGGGTTGTAAGTCCACCTACTATTTTAAGGAGTAGAGTAAAACTCAAGAGGAAACTGATGAGTGAAGACCTCTCAACTACATGGCAAAACTGGATTATTCCTATTAACAGTATTTTTTTTTCCATGCCAGAATTGACACAATTGATAAAACCTTTTGGTCTTTGCAGGGAGAGCACTTGCAATAGGAAAAAATGCTAAACAGATTACTAGAATTATCACTTTTTCCATTCCTGTTCCATGCATTTCTCCATGTGATGCTAGCAGACTCTAGTTCCTCTGTTGATGATAATAAAATAATATTGTAAAAGAATGAAATAAAAATAACAAAAAAGGTATATATCCTGGCATCAGATATCCTTCCTATTATTTTCCTAAATGTTTCTCCCATCTCCTTTACAGGTACACACACTGAACCTTTGAAAATGTGGAACTGCCTTCAAAACTGCTATCGTCATCCAGATCAATTTGGAACAAACTCCTGTCTCCCAATCTATTCTAATTTCAATGTACACACTCTGCTGGCTGGCTGCCAGCATGGAGCTCAGGAAATGATAAATACCCATTTAGTCACAGACACACAGATTTCCCTGGGATGGTGGGCTGTGGCTGCTTCAATATTCCCAAAGTTACTGCATGTTTACACATTCACTAACGTCACTTAGTGTGATATTTAGAAGCTGGGTGTAGTAATGACACAAGGGGGAAAGGACAGAAGTTGCACATGCTCTTTTGAAGATCAAGGGCTGAAGCTCAGACTTGTTTGTTTGCCCTCAGCTGATAGCCTTGCACATCAAATAACTGTACATAACATGAATAGAAAATTAGGTTGGACTAATCTAATATGAAACAAACTGGCCACAGCAGCTACTGTGAATATCAAAGGTCTTATGAACTGGTTATGATAAGTATTTGACATTTCTACTGGGTACTAGATGTAGTTCTCAGTTGCTATAAAGTGTAACACACTGTGCAAGGGAAATGGGCTGTATGCATTGATTTCTATGCTTATTGGTTTGGTGGCTTGTTGGTCTTTTTTTCCTGAATTGCTACAGAGATTTGGTCTTTGTGTATCTAGGATATTTCCAGAAAAGGGATGAATTAATAGCTTAGGATGACTTTTCCATGTAATTAATTTTATATACTTCTCCCCAGTTATTTGAGAACTGGATCTTTTGCAAAGGCTGAATCTAATGTCAGGGTAAACACTTTCCAAAGTGCTTTGAATTTTTTTTGTGCTTCACTTGCTGGTATGTTAGGTAAACATCAGTTTTAACCACCCCTGAATAAAAACTGTAAGTCTGCAATGCAGGCAACCCTAAAAAATGGAATGAGGTTAAGAGAGAAGCTCAGATTTTTCATTTACATTAGCAAGTCATTGAAAGAGCAAAATACTCAGTTAAAGATCATTATGAATATTTAACTAATACTGTAGGCAAAAAACATATATAGAAGAAACTCAGAGCCTTCTAATATATCTGCTGTGCAGGTACACATTCCTGTTTTCACCAGCATTAAATACAAACATGCACTTTGACTATATGGATGATATATGGACTGGATTCTTTTGTGTTCTAAGTTTCTTTGTCATGAGTGGACTTTACAAAGGGTCTGTCATGACCCTTATCTCAGTTGCTGAGTGGGAGCCTAAGTGATGCAGTCCCCTTATAAGAGGGTGGAAACACGTGGAACCATTGTCTCAGAGACACAATTAAAATAAGGGACACAAGTGCACAGCTTGCTCTGTGTCAGTGCTGGCTGGATGAAGGGATTTGTGTTGGGGTTATTACAGGTAGAGGTCTAGAGTATGATGTCTGCAGGTGAGATGATTTGTCTTAAGATTTATTTTAAACAATAAGACCTGAATCACTCCTGAAGTGTCTTTATACCTTGAGGGGAGCCCAGGAACTGTTGTTCATATAAACACACTGACATGATAGACATGTAAAGACAATGTAATAAATCCTATGTCTATTGCCTGTTATAAAAGGCAACTACCTCCAAAATTCTTGATTTGTCACTTAAATTGTTTAACTAGATATTTTTTACAAGCAGATAGAGAAGTTTTAGTTTCAAACTTCCCAATAATATATTGCTAAAGTGGGTCTGCTTTTTAAAGACTCAAATCATAATGTGCCAGTAGAACAGTTTGGACTCCAAACAAGTTCCTAATGTTTTAAACAATGGATATAGGCTTCATATGCCTTCTTAAATTAACAGACTTGGGAATACAGAAAAAATATGTAGACAGACTACAGCAAAGAAGAAATCCCTTCTAAGTGTCCTTTTCATGTTTCTATTGAGATAAGTATAGAATTGCTCCAGATGTGACTTGGTTAAGAGTCTTACTCAATAAATAGTACTAACAATTTTTAAATTTACCTCTTGATTTGTTATGTGTAGGCATACAATATTTTTTCAGTATCTCACAGACTAATTAAATGAACCTAGCTATAAACATCTGTTTAGCTTGGGCACCCTTATCTCCAGCTCCATCCTTTCCCAATAATCAATCGGAGTTACTAGTTTCAATCATCAAAATTCCCTCGCCACACATGAAATCTATTTTATATGCCACCTTTTTTCACTTTTGTGCAATTCAAAGCATGAGAATGAACTGGAACTTGAAGAGTGTTGAGTAGCAGCATGACCAGAGCCACTCTACAGCACATGGGATGGCATGCTTGTCAAATCTCAGAGTGACATTTGGGAGCTACTGCTGCCTAGATCTTGGCCTAGATCAAATATGCTCAGTGTAAATAATTGCCCATTAAGTTCTACTGTAAATATTAATTTGCAATAATAATGGCAGAAACAAATTGTGATTTGCTTTGTAGAGTGTCTGCACTCCTTAATAAATTAATCTCCAAAATGTTGTGCTACACTATACTTCCTGGTTCTTTTTTTTCCCCTTCTTATAATGGCTAATCACAAGGGCACAGGGTATTGACAAATATTACTGTTAGAGAATAACAGAAGGAAGAGAAGTTGTTCTTATCTCAGAGAAAAGGAAATGTATTTTGGGAACGAAGTAGCCAAGATACAATGAATTATATTTAACCCTTTCATATATATATACAAGAATGTTTGCCCTTCCCAAGTATTGGTCTGTGAGTTGTTGCATCCTTTCTGTAGTAATATGGTTAAGTTCCAAGGTTATTTCTTTCTTCCTCTTCAATACAGACATGAAGATTTCCTTGAATGTTATGTTCTCCAAGGTCAGCAAAACATTGTTTTCTTTCCATGATCTGGGAAGGAAAACATTCCTGGTCTTTAAAAATACGTGTTGTCTACTTAATGGATTTATAAAAGAAGTCTAGTGAAATCTATGTGGACTAGAAGAGTTGTTTTGCATCAAAGCTATTTAGAACAAAATCCAAGTTAATAATAACAACATATTTTTAGATACACAGGAATGCATGTGAATAGAAAGAGCTATTCAATACAGGCACTTACAGGAAGATTACTTCAATTTACACATTGATCACTTGTGGAGATAACACATGTGTAGCTGTCCCAGCCTAATGTCTTTTGTGTAGGTCTCCATCCTGGCATGAATTAAACCGCACCATGTTTTGCTGTTCCTTGTTCATTCTGCTGAGGGGGAGCCCAGGAATTTCTGACTGAATTGTACAAATATCTAAAACTCAGTGGTACTAATTCCAATTTACAACGGGAGTGGCAGTCTGTTTGCTTACTAAATTTCAGGATAAGTTTTCCATAGACTTTTCATTTGCTGAATGTAAATTTCAAATCTGCTTGCAGGAGGGGTATTGCAATGCCGCATAGTAAATATGCTTGTAGGCATTAACTTTAAAATTGCATGCATCTGGTGTTTTGGAACATGAGAAAAACTCTGCTAACTCTAAGCACCAATAATAAATAACTTTCCTGAGGTATCTGGTTGTTTCCTAGATATATGTTAAAGAATCAAAGTCTAGCACTTTCCCTGAATTACTTCTGACTTTGTAATTAAATCCGTATGAGAAGAACTGCTTGGTGGATTGGGGTGAATAAAGTGCTAATAAAAACAACTCTAATTTCCTGGCCATTCCCTATTTTCCTTCCCTTGTGCACCAGTGGATATTCCAGGGATCATTGCCAGATCTGCAGCCATGTCCCCCAGGGCTTTGGTCTTTACACATCTTGCAAAATAAACAGGACAGAGGATGTGGACAAGCAAATCAGTCACACAGAACCAAGCAAAGTTTTGGAAGCACCACCACGCCCCCATGGGCCTTTCTTCTTGGAACCTTGCTATCACTATGTACCAGAGAATAAGGACACACTGAGGCAGAGCTTATTTCCCACTCTTACTTATTTTGGGAACTCTCTGACTAAACCCCGAGCTTTATTGAAGTGCAAATTCTTCTGCATGCTACTTTAAAGTTATCTTAAACATTTCCATTGCCTTAATGAAGTTGAAATCAAGCCTGTAGATTGGCATCTCAAAGGAAAATGTGGGCACTACAATAAAAATGATGTGGGTGAATCAGTAGGTGTCAGATTGCGGAGTCCATAATGAATAATTATCTCAGCATAATTATTCTATGTGCTGTTTTTCAGACAAGATGTAAAATTGAGGTCCTTTTGTTTCTTGGTAATTAAAACCACATCTCTTATGTGATTGCACCTTACAAAAGAGTCTCTCTTTTGGAGAATATGGTCTGCTAATAGTATCCAAGGCTGGATGAGGAACTATTATACTGATCATAAGAACTGTCTGTCCTATATAATTTTCTCTTCCAGCATCTCTGATACTAATTTTTGAATTTTCATTTCAGTTACATATGTATTTTGTAGAAGAAGCCCATATGGTGTACTTTCTTTGATACATTTTTTTAGTTTTGTGTATATGAACAGGGTTTTGATATTGCTCCTGGATCAGATTTGATGTAATTTTGAGTTCAAAAATTGACTGCTGGATTTCAAAAGCAACTGGATGCATTCATAGGATAAAAATACATGAAAAGTGTTAAACACAAAGACAGAACTTCTCTTTCAGGAAATCCTTGAGTAGTAAACTGGAAAAAAATTAGGGAATATTCTTAAGATAAAGTCCTGAATGTTCCCTCTATTCTTAAATTTTTCCCTCAGTATCTGTTCTTGACCACTGTCAGGACAATACCTGGAGCATACATATTTTTTTATTTTGTCCAGAATGGACATGCTTAGCTTTCTGTGTAATGTGTAGCTTTCTGTAACCACTGAAAAGAAATTTCTTATCATTAGGTTTTCTCACCTGGGCTCAGGCAAGGTTTTCTCACAAGGCGAGGATGCAAACCTGCTTTTCAAAAAAATATCAAAAATCTAAGTAGATTATTTTCTCTTGAAGCAGTGTTACATGGGATATATATTTTTAAATAGAAATAGTCCTGTTCTATTTTATTACCAAAATAGACATCTTATCAAAATGTTTTGCACTTTCTGTAAGTCATAGTGTCTTTTTGGGCATTATTCCTTGGTCTGCTCTTGGAGCTATTATAGGAAATCGGATGCAGAATTATGGTTTCTCATGTTCCATCCAAGTTCTTCAGCATATCCTCGTTTGCATTTGCTAGGTGCCAATGCAATTATTTGGAGTGGAAGAATTACAAAAAAAATTTAGATGAGACATAGCTAAAAACATTTTTGTGCATCTATCCCAGAGATAACAGTTAAAGGATACTTCTGTGAAGAGCAGTAAATCTGTCTAATTAAAACTGGATTACTGATCTCCTGCTCAGAATCAGATTAAATAATTACCTTAGTGCACAGTGACAAATTCAGATTTTTCTAAAACTTTTCCTGTCATTATTTAGTGATTGTAACCAGTAAGGGCTGCTTTTGGCTTTACCTTTGACTGCCCACAGATTACAGCTGTGATGTTGTCAGTGTGTTACTTTGAGATGAATATTTCTTTCTCTCTGTAAAAGTGGAAGAAAAACAGAAAACATGAAGCATCCAACTCTGAAGTCAGACTGAAAACTAAGAAACTGGAAATGAAACCTATCTGATGTCTTTCTATCTTTGTAATTTGGATGAGCTAGAAGAGGGGAGGGTGTCTTTCATGAAAAAAAACAGTATGAGGAAGAGAGCAAATAAAGTGTAAGGATGACTTGGCCATTGGAATGGCAACTAGGAGATGAGAAGAAAACCACTAATTACTCCATGACTGGTATTTGGAGAAAGAAAATCCTCGTGCTTGAGCAATGCAAACATTAGAATCTCAGGTGAAACTATGGTACTGCATTTTTCCTTTGTGACAGTACGTGGTGAGGTGGCTTTAAACAGAACAACAGTTTTTTATCCTGGTTGAAATTTGACTGATCAATGGTGAATACAATTGTGAGCTTACCAAGAAGTCATCAAGATCACAGTGCTTGGCTATGCTATGACTAAAAAGGAAACCAGAGGCATTGGAATGTTTCAGACTACATGGAAAAGAACAGAGTATGCATACCCATGTCTTGAACCTGTTTAAACCATGTTTCAAGGAATTAAAAATTAAAAAACCAAATCTATTAAATATAATAAAAATGTCAATATATTTCCCTGTGTCTCCTGGGGTGGGTGTAGAATTGGGGAATCAATTCTGTCAGTCAGTGGTGGTCTGCAATCAGCTCGCTGTGGGACTCATGTGCACACTGTGCTGCTCAAATTGTGAGACCTGGGCTTGCCATGAGACATTATCAAAATAAAGAGATATGTGCTTGGAGAGGTGCAAAATAAGGCAGTTCTCAAGCAAGAGGCCGAGGTATTTTTTCGTCCTGTGTTTGCCAAGTGCATTTACACACGGAATATTTGGCTGCCACTTGTGCAGACTTCCCTTGGAAGCATTTTCCATCTGTCATGATCACATGCAAAAAAACCCACAAACAACCCTGGAGATTCCACCCCCATCCCTGTAATGGAAGGTCTCTTTGTCTCCTACAGTTTTCAGCAAGACTTTTATTAAAGAGACAGAAAGGAGAGGAAAAAATGTAGACAAGGTACTTTCTAGTGTTTCATACCAAGAGCTGCAGCCAAGAAGGTCATAAATGCCTCAGATGACAAAGAGAAAGGGATTCTGTTTTACCTTGACTCTTCACTTCCACTAACAACCTCCCCTTTATCTGCAGCACTGTAAGCTCCATCAGCTGCTTCATCCAGGCCTACTCAGAATTGTCTCTTTATATAGGGAGAACAGTGAAATTAAGTGAAGCTAGGAGGTGTTGACACTGTTTTCTCCTATACTTAGAACTGTATGTGAAATACCAGCAACCTTCTTCACAAAAACAACAGAAAATACTTTCCAGTATGATTTGTAACAACAATCCCTCTTATAATACATCACTCACATCAACAGCAAAATGGAAAAAAAAAAATCACTGGAAAAATAAATGAGAGGATGGGCATCCTAAGCCTGATCAGTGATGATGTGTGGGAGATACATGTTTTTCTTGTGTCTTTTTTTCAAAGCTGTAATTATTTTTCAAATATACCACTCTCTTATATAATGATTGTGATTTTCATAAGGCAATCTTTGGACAGCACTTTGTAATTTCTGCAAGACATATACTGAATAGACCTTAGGATAATCAGATCATTTCAACAAATGGGATGGGATCTTTCTTTAATAGAATTTTCTTGATTTAAATTTCTGCTTCACATATTACGTGAAAGAAAGATGCATATTCAGAAAATTCAGTGGCAATGCCTGCTTAAAAGACTGGCTGTTGTACCTATCACTGACAGCGAAAGTCTGAAATTTCTGTTGTATTTCAGTTATATTTTGGTGGTAGGGGCATTGAAAATTACCTTTAAGTATTGGAAATCACTCTAGCTCTTATTTTTTTGAAAGATTTTTTGGCTTGTCCTGTCTACTGTCCCCTCCCAACTCTATACAAGCAATGTTTCTCAAGGCACTGCAAACAACAGGTTAGCAGCACATTTTCCATGAAGAAGTATTGAACTTCTGCCCGTTAACTGGGCTTCTTCAGGTCTCCTGCCTGACACCACACAGTGTGCCAGGCTGTGGCTGGGCTGACAAGGCTTTGCTGTGTCTCTTTCTAATAAAAAGCACAATCAGCTGCTGCAGTGAAAAAAAATATAGGTTCATCAGGGATAAAGAAAATAAGTTATTCACAGGGAAATGATCCATAATTGCTTGTGATTGAAGTCTTTAATAATTACTTGTAGGAAAAGAAAGGAATTGCATAATAAATTTAACTCCCTGGTTTGTTCTCAGAACATGAGTGAATTGGGGCAAAACTATCCTGTGAGCCAAAACACACAAATGCTGATCATGCTCTTCAGCAGGCCTCTTAAATGTGTTTTTACTGAATTGAATGCTACTATCAATTAATTCTGTAATGAAAGAAGAAGGAGGTGGCAACCTTGTGAAATATCCTTTTATCAGACAAGACAGAAGACAGAAAATTAATTGGAAAAATTCTTTTGAGACCTCTACCCTCACCATTCCAAAAAAATGAATAGAAATTTAATGATGTTGTTTGAAAAATGAAAAAATATGGACACAAGAAAGTACTCTCAGCTTAACAGAAGACCATCATTGTGTCCTTCTTCACATCCCTTTTCAATATATTTCAGTAGTTGCTGTACTCTGTTATCCAGCATCCATGCTTCACTACATGGGTGTCTGCAGTGCTGTTTTGGCTGAGGAATTCATGGTTTGCAGGGATAAGAGACAAAAGGATAGCAGAAAATGGCAAAAAGGCAAGATAAATCTTGTGGTGCCCTCTGATCTCCATGGTCTGCTGTCTGCCAGCAGTAACCCCATGCAGAGTGCAGATGCACTCACATGAATACACACTGTCAGTCTCCCTCTTCTTCCTGCTGTTGGTTTTGCCATGCCACCTGTGCTCATACCACAGCATGATTTTCCTTATTTCTGGGCCTGCTGGAAGGAGGGGAATGAGGGATGGAAAAGGAGGCTGCTGTCAGGATGCAGGGGCAACTTCCCCACAGTGACTGTCTCACTGTGCCCACCCCAGGCCAGGGGAGACTGCTGGTCACAGGTTAATACCAGTAATTACACTGGATATGCCACTTTGTGTGTCTGATGGACAAACTGCCATGGTCATTGCTTATCCCCATACTGTATACACGGTGACTGATAGATTTCTCATCAGCAACCAAGACTCTGGACAGATAAGGATTAGAGATGAAAATCCATATTTATTTGTACATAAAGTTATAGATATTAAAGGTTGGTGACTTGTTCTGAGTACCAGAATAGCTTATTATGGTCACAGGGCTGAGGTTATATCATGTTTATGTCCTAATATCCCAGTTTTAATGTATAAAAAACATTCAGAAACTTTTCTCTGATCCAGAAGTTGTTTCTATCTAAACATAAATTTATTTGTAAACTTTGAAAAAAGAAGGATTCTTAGGGGTTTTTTCCCCCCACCCCCTAAAATTATTCAGGTCTGTGCTTAGATCATGGGCTGCTGAAAAAAGGATTTGAGTCAGACTAAATCCACCTGCTTTCTGTCAGGGCATGCCCAAGGAGAGGCATCAGCAACTCTTCTGTTAAAGCAGGATCCAACCTATATATATCAGGACTTTATTTCTGTACATTAACAGAGTGTAGTACAAAAAATATCTCTGCCAGAGAAAGTGAGAGGGAAAGAAGTGCGGTCAGTGTGAGAAAAAACAAGGAATGTGGGCAAGGAAGTGTGGTGTGGTGTACCTGGGAATTCTGAGAAAGATAGTGAGGGAGGACAAAAGGATGAGTTATGCATATCTGATCAAAAAGGCGTTACTATGTTTTAGTTGCCTCTCATTTTTCTCACCATCCTTTGGCAGTTGCTTTGCCTTCTGGGAAGGCCCATGGCCCTGTTTTGTCTCTGTGAATGTTTTCTGTCAGCTTATGGTGAATGTTTCTTGCAGTCATTGACTGAGTTCTTGCAGTGTATCTCCAAGGACCACGAGTGTCACATAGTTGTTTATTTTCTCTAGGCTGCCAGCATCACCCTCACTGACTCAGGGAAGAGGGCTTTTGTTTAATTGCTGTCTCTCTTGTGCAGTGCTACTCGGAACTAATTGCAAAGTTGTATTTACTCTTTTTTATTTTTTTTTTTTGTCTGAATAGGGGGCATATCCATGATGCTACACAATTGTCAGTAAGAAAAGACAAGGCTGAGACATTTCAGTACTTTTTTCTAAGTAATCCTTGTCTGCCATTTCCTGTAAGTGTCCCTGTTCTTAACCAAATGTTGCACTCATTGTTTCAAATGTGAATGTTTTAACTCCTGCACTGCCCAGTGCATTCCTTCTGTTGCTGGCTCAAGTTTGCTTATCGTTTTAATGGCTCATATTAAACACTTTCTGAATATTTTCTTGTTTGAATGAATGGGTTTTTCACTGTTTCTGAGTATTGTGTCATCGCTGAAATGACACAATCTTTTCCTAAAACGTGTTTTTATTCCCTGTCATCAACTTGTTGCGGCTGCACAAACCATGTACATTCTGTCCTTATTATCTGACTAATCTCAACACCTCTATCAATTCACTCTAGTCCAGAGGTTACACAAGCCCCAGGGCTGACATTTGCAGCCTCGCAGTTGGAATCAGCACCATGAGAACATCTTTGCTTGAGCTTCTAACCAGCACCTGCAGATAATTTTCCCATTTCCCTGGCAACTTAATTATGTATTGTAATTTATTTGGAGCTTATGAAGAAGAGACATCATTGTGAAGTGTGATATTACAGATTATATACTTGTACATAACTTGTATATAATTTCTACGTCCTACATTAAATTATTGTCTTTAGTAAACAAAGATAAAAATTATTTTTAACTTAGGAAGTTATTCCCAAAGTCTTAATTTTTTTTTTTGTTAGCCAATATACTTCAGAATCTGACAATATGAAATTGCTTCCACTTCTTCCTTCCCCTGCCCCCCCAAAAAAGAGATCAAACACTGGAAAGTGGAACCTATGAATACTCCTAACATTTGCAAAATGAACATGTGAAGAAAGAGGGAGCACCACCCAAAAGTTTTTTTAGATTGCTCTTTATCACAGTGCTCCTGTCTAAAGGGATGCAAGACTCTGAACCATCCTAGCCAGCACAGGTATTTATAAGTGCCTCTTGACCTGTCTGACCACCTTCTATGACAAGGTGACCCATTTAGTGGATGAGGGGAAAACTGTGGATGTTGTCTACCTAGATTTTAGTAGTCTTTGACACTGCCTCCCACATAATTCTCAAGCAGGAATTAGCTGCTCATTACATGGATAGGTGTGGTCTTCCCTGGGTGAAAAACTGGCTGGAGGTCTCACCCCTGAGAGTGGTGGCAAATAGAGTTAAATGCAGCTGGTGTCTGGTCACTAAGGGTGCTCCCAAAGGTTCCCAAAGTACTGGAGTCAATCCTGTGTAATATCTTTTATTGACAACATGGATGCAGGGATCAAGAACACTCCCAGTAAGTTTGCAGATGGCACCAAGCTGGCAGGATGGAAGGACATGGAAGGCAGAAAGGCTCTGCAGAGGGATCTGGACAGGCTGGATCAATGGGCCAAGGACAATTGTATGAGGTTCAAGAAGGCAAAGTACTGAGTCCTGCGCTTGGGTCATGACAATTCCATGCAGCACTCCAGGGGGAAAGAGTGGCTGGGAAGCTGCAGAGAGAAAAAAGAACCTGGGGTTGCTGGTTGACAGCCAGCTGAATGTGAGCCAGCAGTGTAACCAGGTGGCCAAGAACACCAATGGCATCCTGGCTTGTATGAAGAATAATGTGGCCAGCAGGACTAGGGAAGGGACTGCAACCTGCTTGGGACTGGTGAGGCCACACCTTGAGTGCTGTGTTCAGTTCTGGGCTCCTCATTAAAGAAAGACATTGAGGTGCTGAAATGCATCCAGAGAAGGGCAACAGAACTAGTGCAGGGTCTGGAACACCAGTCTGACGTGGAGTGACTGAGGGAGCTGGGGTTTAGCCTGGGGAAAAGGAGGCTCAGGGGAGACCTTACCACTCTCTACAGTGACCTGATAGGAGCCTGTAGCCAGGTGGGGATGGCTCTTCTTCCAGGAAACAAGTGACAAGATGAGAGGCAATAGCTTCAAGTTGTGCAGGGGAAGTGGGGAAGTTTAGATTGGGTAGTAGGGAAAATTTCTTCACAAAAGGCTTGTCAACTGGAACAGGTTGTCTAGGAAAGAGGTTGAGTCACCATCCCTGGAGACATTTGAAAAACATGTAGATGTGGAGCTAAGGCTTATGGTTTAGTGATGGACTCAGCAGTGTTTGGGTAATATTTAGACTTGACTATCTTGGAGGTATTTTCAAACTAAATGATTCTATGATTGTCTATGCTATTCTCACCTGGAAACGTTAGCTCTAATAAGTAGCATTTTAAATAATACCTTCCAGAGTCTGAGTGCCTTTAATATTGGGATCATAACAGACCTGTACAGTTTGTTGCAAAACATTAGCAAGAAGCAGAATTGCTTTGAATGGTGAATATTTTCTATGTGTTGATCTCACTGTATATGCATCACAATGACATTCAATAAGACTTTACTGATAGGGCCAAAATAAAGGGCCAAATAAAGTTCAAACCCTGCTGTGCTGAATCTAGAAACCGGTTTGGGAGAGTTATCTTCCTCAGGAAAACAAGTATGAATCTGCAAGCAGTTTAACATATGAGACTCAAAATCTGAAAAAAAAATCAGACAAGGTAAGATTCATATGAAGACACATGAAGACATGGAAGTCTAGAAACAATGCAGTCCACTTCAGGACCTGGAATAAATTTAGAGCAGTAGACAACAGTGCTGTAGAGCAAACAGTGCAAAAAATAAGTTACCTCTCAATAATCTCAAAAATGATCATAAATCCTATGGAAAATACAACTTGCACTGAACTTTTGGTCTGTGCACACTAATTCTCTGGAGTGATCAATGGGATTAATCAATCTGATCTGCTTGCAGTACTGTGAAAAACCAAAGATACTTGCTTGGAAAGATCAAGGTTCTTGAAGATGGCAAATTTGGATGAAATCAAGCATGTGATAAAAGAACTGGAGACCTGACTGCAGAGCCTACTGCCTGTACTTGCATGCTATAAACAAGCTACTGGAGCTACTACTGTGGAATACAAAAATGGGCTTGCTTTGCATGAAAAACAAGATATGTGGGTTAGAGATATAGAAAAAGCAACTAGAGAAATCTCTCTAGAGATAGAAAATCAGCTGTGGTGCGTGGCTTGTCATAGCACCAGGGTCAGGCACCATTACCAGCTATGAGGGTGGCTGTATGAACAGAGATGTGACTCACACAATTCAGGGCAGCTCAGTATGACTATCTGTGACCTAAATAACAACTGGTCTTAGGAGAGGGTCAGAATTGTTTGCCAATAAGCTTATGGTGGCAGTAGTGGAAAATCTTTATTGTTACACCTTCTTGTGTTTCAAGAGAGATTTTCAGTTTAGCGTGGTTGCACCATGGACTACCAATCTTACCTTGTTTTACCTCTGCAGAACTGAAAATGTGACAAAGGAGGATGCAACCACATGAGGGAAAATGTCTCTGTCTCAGCATTCACTGGGAATATCTTCAAAAGGCTGCTCTCAGAAACACCAACAGGAGACCAGCTGGTGCTGACTGTGTGTGACAGCCTCCCCAAGTTGAGATAGAGCAGTCACACAACATAAAACTTCCTGACAGTTAATCATGCATTACCTAGTTCTTGTTGGCCTTCAGCCATGCTTCTTTTTTTCTTCACTGGGTTTTTTTAGATCTACAGGAACCTATGTTTCCCTCTAGTCAGATCTCTGTAGCCAGGTGCTCTGGAAGTCCCTGGACTTCAAAAGATGTGGAAGCGTAGAGAAAACACAGTCAGGGAGCCTCTGACAGACAGACTGTATTGATGCTAAAAGGACAATAATCATGTGAACATCCAGGACACAGAACAGATGTGACTAACTAGCCAGAGGAAAGCAGATGGAAAAAATTCCTGGAATACTAGTTTTATTTTTTTTTATGTATCTAGCATAGTTGTTATGAATCTAAAGCTTATATTCAGAAAAACAGGGCCTACTCTTTGCAGCACATTGGGAACTAGCATGCAGATTAACTAGCAGAGAGAAACATCAGTAAAAAGAAAACTCAGTTGTTGGAGGGACATGAAAAAGATCTAGAAATATTCAGGTAAGTTCTACATGTTGTAATAAGTTTTGTTGCATTCCTTGTAATGGAGCAATTTGCAGCAAAGAAGGAATTGCTGCTTTACCACAGAGGCTCAGCTTAGTGCAGTGTCTATTGTTGGATCTGTTATTATGATATTATATGCATGATATATACAGCAATAACAGGACAGAGCTGAAGGTTCAGCAGTCTTAGAGCTTTCATTCCATCAGTGTCACCAGCCTCATTTTATAGAGTGAGACACAGGAGATGGTGACAGCCCTCGCTGTAACAACAACAGCCAATTTTTTTTTCATCACAAGGTTTTTTAACAACTTTCTAGCCAATAGTATAATGTTCAAAGCTGACAAGAGTTCGCTTAAACCAATTATAAAATCTACATGTATATTTTGCTTTGAACAATGCTTGCTTGTAATAGCTTAAAAACGGATAAATTAAAAACGGATAGAGGTTCTTTATTAAACTTACGTATATCTAGTATTTTTCTTAACATTTTCCTAAGGTCTATCTCTACACAGCTCATAGCCCTATTCTTTTTTTGCTTTTGCATCTTTAGCATTCTCGTATTCTTCCAGTCTGAGATTTGTTTTCAAACAGCTTTTTGAGAGTTTTCTGCCTTTTCTGTTTCTCACATCTATCTACCCAGTGGGTAGGTGTGACTGTAAACAAGGCACCTGTGACCATTGATAACACAGATGTGCATTTGAGCAGTGACTTTGAGGCTGAAGTTAGGACATGAGCTGCACACCTAGGAATACCATATAAAGACATTAA
>PYHW01010644.1:4091927-4103327 GCA_013186435.1 Turdus rufiventris | reverse complement strand
TGGTTTTATGTTCACTTACTGTCATCTGCCTTAAACTGTGGCTGAATGTTTGGGTGTTTGTACTTGTCACTTTAAATCAAATGCTTCCTTGCAATTCAAGAGTTTATGAGTATTAGAGTTACTTTACTGATGTTTGTCTTTCCTCTATGGCATAGTGTCATAGTTCATGTGGCTACAAGACTGGATCCAGTAATAGAGCATTTATGTAAGTGGTTATGTATTTCTTCACTTAAACTTACTTTGGTGACTGTTGATGCTTTTTTTTTGGAAAAGAAAAGAAATGATGTAGTGTATTCAAATGTTGTCTCCAAATTTTTACATGAGAATTCAGCTTTTAGCATTCTTATCAGCATATTTGATATTAAGATAGACTTTGCATTCTTTACAAACAAGAGCTCCATTGATTCAGATTAAATAGTGGTGAGTGGTGTGTCCTGCATCTTGTTGTGATCTTTGCAGAAACATGAATGAAATGGCATTTGAAAATGGTTGCAGAACCACAGCCACACATTTTTTAATATTTCCTTAATTAATTGTAAATTTAAAAAAAAACTAAAAAATCTGTGTTTCTCAGAGTGGAATTGTCCCCCAAGACATCTCAGGAGGATTATCTATGTGTGCAGTCTAAGTTCAGAGAGTAAACAGAAGTTGTTCCTGTCTCCTAGGATTGTTTCTGCCCTTTTTTTTTTTCCTCGCCAGAACATTTTTGCTTTTTATTCCTTCTGTTGTGTCTTTCATTGATATATACAAAGAGCAATTCCTGGTAATCAGGAGTCTGCAGCATCTGGCTACAGCACAGGCTTAAAAGTTGTCAGAAAATCAAAGCCCATTTTTGTAAAAGTGACATTAGCTAGCAGGTCAAGCACAAACTCTGGGGAATCAGCAGCATTCCTGGAATTGTTGCACCTTGTGCACAGAAACATAGAACCAGGCAAAGCTTTTCTGATGTCACCAGAGCCAGCAACAGCTTGCAGGTCTGTGGAGCAAGCTCTGGAGATGGATGCCAGCAACAACTAATTGCCTTCTGGAAATAAAAAGGGGCAGCAAAAGGGGAGAAGGATCCTAGGAAACCACTTCAAGTCTTAAAAATTGTTTGCTTCAGTTTGAGAATCTGGCTAGTCTGTTTTCTTGAATTATTTTTTGTGCTCTCACTTTGAGAAATGCAAGGAGAATGACTCAATCCTCCAGCATCTTACATGCGTCTTAGTCATTGTCAATCACAAAAAAGTTACTGTCTGCTTCTCATGCTGAATTGAAACACTTCCTGAGAGAACAGGCACACTTGATGCAGTGCTGAGTCACTCTCAGCTGCTCACCATTATTAGGTATTCAGCACTGCTAAATTGATACAATTAATTTTCCTGAAGTCCTATAAAAGTCTCTTTATCCTCCTGACATCCCAATATTATTTCTATTCTTTTTTATTGTGGTAGTCAGTTTGCTGCTAAGACATTATTTCTTTTCTTTTTTTATTTTGGTAGTCAGTTTGTTTCGAAAACAAAGACAAACCAGCTTTTGCTCTTGCTTTTATATTTGAATACCACAGAGCAATTTTTTTATTCTCATTTTTTTCCCACTTATTTGTGAATCACTGCATCCTTCAGAACATGAATCTGTAGAACATGATGCTCTTAGGTATAAAGTGAAAGGATAAAACCTCTTAGCCATCTCCTGAAAAGTCATAGAAAAAGAGCCACTGGAGAAGCTGACCTATATACTGGATAGTGTCCCTTAAGCAAAACAAAACAGTTTGGATATTTTCCATGAAATATTGAGGCAGATATTACCATTGAAGATAGGACGCATGGGTATAGTCCAAAATGCTTTCCATTTAACATTTTATTCTTCAGTTTGCTTCAAGCTGAAGTGCTCAAAGGTTATTACATTTACTCCTCTGGTTTGCACAAAACTACCTTTTGTTTTCTTTTTTAATGCTTGTTTTATATGATTTTTTGGCATGAGTGATTTAAAGCTATAAAAGAGCAGTTTTAAAAAAACCATATTTAAAAATATTTTGTAACCCATCCCTCAGCAGAAAAGCATAGTCATGGTAGGTGTTCTCTCCAGTGAGAAGAACTGGATGAGGTGTGCACCTTGATCCTGGAGTCCAAGATTACCGCCTGGTAAAATCAGAAATAAAGTTTAAGAAAGACTCTTACAGCACTATGATTTGTCTGTATGAGGTAGTACATATCCTCATAAAAATGATAGAAGGCCTCCAAAACTACCAGCCCATTGTGATTCCAAGTTTCATGTAAATTGGATTCTCAATGCAGATGTGCACACCTTCATTCTGTGGCAAAAGGCTGTTATATGTGTTGAATTTTAAAAAGTTAATTAAAATAATTAAAGTTCACACTTTCTAGAGCCTCATTTTACTATATTAAATAACATTTGACAGTTCAGCTATGCCAGTGTTGGATCCAAGACATCACTTTTGTGTCATTGTGTGGAAGGCAAATTTCCCTATTTCTTTGCTGGAAGTTTTGCATTATTAGAGACATCCTGAGAAAAGTTCAATCAATTTTCCTCCTTTTGGTAGTTCTGCTTTGGGGAATGACACTGTTGGTGCTTTGCTGTCAAAACTTTACATTAAGAAGATAAAAAAAATAAGTTTCTGCAACAAATTCATGGACTGCTGAAGGTCTTTGTTCCATATCTGTGCTGACACCTTGAGGGTAATCAAAGCCATGTGCTCTAAATTTAGAAACCCAGAGAACTAACTCATGTTCATGTTCTGTCCATTTATCAAAAGAAAGAGAAACAAAGTCATCATGAGAAACAGGAAAAATTAGATGGAGGCTCATATTGCTTTGTGTCCTCAGGTGCTGATTTTTAGCCATACCAAGGGCAGGCTTGGAAAACTAGTTGTGCTCTTCTGAGAACAGGCAATGGAGGGAGAAGGGCCACTGATTATATTCCTCATCTGGTGCAGAAAGTCTGGATTCAGTTTCTTGCTCTGCCATGACCCCAAAAGCTTGTGTGATCCTAAAAAGAATTTTTTCTTGAAAATTAGGAAGCATTCAAACTGCCTCTGTAAATGCAAATGTCTTCTCTTGATCTTTCTTGTCCTAACATAAATTCACCATAAAACTGTATTCTGATATGCACTTTAGAAACTTCTTTTTTTAATGCAAGCACTGTAAATAGGCAAAATGAACTTGCTTTGTGGATTGAGTCTTTCTAGCACCTGGACAAGAACATAGGGTCCAATATGCCTTTATAATTTTGTGATGTCTGTGTGAAGGATAGGCAGAATTGCAGTCTCTCCACTTAATGTGAAACAGGAATTGTTCTCCAGCTAATGCCTCAAAAGGGGCAGAGGAGGATTGACAGCATCAGGATGAGATCTTGGCACCAGACCTTCTTGGCTGCCTGCAGGAAGGGAATTGTGCTACTATGATTCTATATGGACTTGTGCTTCTCTCCTAACAGGAAATTGTAGGTTCTCCTGGGTTGGTAAGGCGCCTGTTTCCTGCCCAGAAGGTCCATGAAATTTAGATACAATTTGGACCTCCAGTTTCCTTTGAAAAGGAGACTTGTATATGAATATCTAGATAGAATGAGCTTCTTTTTGCACGTATATGATTTGCATTTATATGCAATGCATATTACATATACATACCAATATGTATTTATACCTCTGTGGGTTGTGACTGCAAAAGATTGTGATTTTCTTTTTGCTATATCTGGATATGTTGATTTGCAATGAGCTACTTCTGAAATCTCATTCTGATCATCGTTTACTGGTATCCATAGCTTGTCTTGCTTATGAGACAAAATTTTGTGGGCATTTTAGTTCCTCAGGAACTTGCATGTGCCAAAGTCTCATATTGACTCTGGAGAGTGCCTTGGAGCACTGCAAAACAAGGGCTAGCCAGTCCAGCTGGGGCATAAAAGGCAGTGTAGAAATTTTATTCACTGAAATTTTATTAATTGGAATTTTAGTCAGTATGATCTGCTAAGTGACGATGAAGATTGTCCTTTTCTTCCCGAGGGTAACAGTCTGAGTGCTGTACCTTCCCAAGATAACATTGCTACTCTGTGCTTAGGTGGACAAGCTTATGTTGGAGTGAGTTGCTTAAAGACTGTAACAAGAGAAACAAGACTGGAGACCCATACCCCCTCTCCATCTGTTTGAAAGTGCTAATATACTCTTGATTTACAATGCTGTTACATCCCAGGTCTTCAAATCATGCACCCAGCAGCCCTGGATTGCAGCAAGGATTTTTGGTTCTGTTTCTGCTAAAAAGAACATAATGATCAGAATGAAAACAATACATCAAAACACACTGAAAATTAAATATTGTTCTCCTTTATCACATTCAGAAATTTCAGTAAAACAAAGTCTTATGACACTTTTGTGCACCATCAGCTGGAGCCATCATGAGAACATGTAATTTGCTGTTTTGTCAGATCTGCAAGCTGTTACAGATGTTACACTAATTTTTGACTCATTTTTTGGCCATTACAGAGCTTTAACATATCTGTGTTAGAGAAGAAGACACTCTGACACAATTTTGGTTTGTTTTCAGGAACTAAACGAAAATTAAGAAAACATCTAGTGTTGGGACTGTTTCTTCTGGTTTATGTGTATCACAAATATCACAGCGCCCTTGCAGACTCAATAAAACTCCATCTAGTGTGCCATTCCTCAGCAATCAACATTCATTCCCAACACATATGCTTGGATTTGGCATTAATGCCTCATTGCTTCATCTGTATTTATCTATGTTTCAGAAATTTCTGTCACCTAATCTCATACTCTATCATGTCTGCACAATTGATTTGATAATCTGAAACTTTTAGGAAAAATCAGCAATGAAATAAAATAACATAGATATATTTGGATCTGACAAATACACTGTGACTAATTGTGCCTGTTGGCATAGTCATGTCATTTTATACCCTAGATTTCCTAGTACCCTTTTAGAAGAAAATACACATTGTAATGAAAGAAATCTTCCTAAGAAGAATTCTCAAAAATATCAAATTGCAGCAGCATTTAAATCTGTGTTTGCAACAATGCAATAGGATAGGTAGACTAAAGCAGTGCTAATGAACTTTTCCTTCTCTGGTGCATGAAGGTTTCCCCACCCACTCCCCTCACTAAATACTTTTAAAATTTTCCTGAAGTTCAGCTTGTGTTTTACATTAGGATATGGTGCTCCATTTGGTGCTAATATCTAAACGCTGTGCTGGCAAATCAAATACGCTTTTACCTCTAGACCATATACCTGGTTATTAACTTCTTCTTTCTCCTTTAAGTCATGCAAGGGAATTTCCTGGGGAATTTAAGAGTCATCTACTACCCCATTCACTCAAGGTGAAAGGATGTCTATGACTAATTCTCCAGTGAAGGTCTGAAGTAATGAACTACTGTCTTCCTTCTGCAGATGAACTTGAACTTGTCACAGAGAGAGCAACAGGAATCATCCCAGAATCTTAACCAGATCTGAGGGATTCTTCTCCTTTTTATTTCTCATTATCTTCCAAAGATCAGCTGAAGTTGGTATGATTAAAAGATTAAAGTTTCATACCCCTGCAAAATATGAAACATTAGGTAGTAGAGTCCTTAAAAAAGATTAAAATATTTGTTAGATAGGCTTTTAAGGCAAAATAAATTTTCTGTATACGTAGCAATGCTAAAATACCTTAATAAAATAAAGGATATAGAGGATTTATACAAGTAAGAGATATAGTTGGGATGTGACATGCAGCTTCAAGATATCTCATTTTTCCACATTTGTGTTGACAGTCTGCCTGCTTGTGCTATCACAGTAAACCTAACTTCCATGATGATCTGTGATAACAAGAGGAGGAATAAGAACTGAGAAACAATAATAAGAGAACACAATTAGAATTCTGACCCCATTTTTTGTTTTTTTGATTTATTTTCTATAAAGTTTTCCTTAATTTTTATGCTTTTCTGAAAGCTTCACCCACCACAAATCTTGCTTTAAAAAGTTTCTTAATCTTCTTATTCACATGGAGACAACAGAACAGGAAGGGCAGACATCTCAGTGAAGCTCAGTCCTCCCTCCTGTGATGGAATCTTGATGTACTGCCCCAGCTTGGAGAATGTGCCCTTTGTGACTGATTCCTTCTTTTCCATGAATCAAAGATATAGTCATCTGAAATCATGTTGTGTCATCCCTGGAGCTGTGGGAAAAATTAATTTCCAAGTAATTTTCTCTATGCCATCAACAATGAGCACTAACATTTTACAAAAATGGGAAGTAATTAGGATTTCAAATTAATGGATTTCCTACCTCAAGGTGGACTTATGCTTCTAGCTTTAGATAGAACTGCTTTATTATCAAGCTTCTGACTGTTCAATACAGTTAGAGTCTCAGATTGGATGCTGGCAGAGACCTGTGAATTTTATTAATGATTGAATAACCAACGAGAAAATGCTGTAGAACTTGCAGATTTTTACATAATTCATACTTACCTTAGAAGACTTCTGCTTTCTTTTTCTGATTGCAGACAGAATATACTTCAGCTGAGACATTTTCCTACTGATTTGATTTCTATACAATTTTTTTTCTCCTGCTCTGGAAATCAAATACTTGGATGACACAATAGGCCTCCTTCAAACTATGTGGAGCACAGCACAGTCTGGTTTGTTTCAAGATGGCCCAATTGATGTAAATCATAGCATCACTAAATTTATTGCTATTTATAAAATTAGTCAACTGCAGCATCAACCTAGATGAAGTCTAGTAGTTGAAACGATGTTGGAACAGTGCTATCAGCATATGAAATATAGTGAACATGATGTCTCCCTTAGGTGCTCTTACCCTGAGCATGGGGAGTTCTTTTCTATTCATTCTGAACTCAACTGAAAAGACAATAAAATTCTTTATAAAAAGGAGATATTTTGTTTCCCTAGCAGAATTTTATATAATTCTTTTCAGCTATTGAAAATGACAAAATTGCAGTTAGAAACTTGAAAGATTAATATCAAAATTTTTCAGACCCAAAGGACTTGACAAAAGGCAATTATACTTTTTCTTTTGTGGTCCAGAATTTGTCTATACGAACCCAGAAAAAGAGAAACACGGAAAATGGTGGGATTAATCTAGTATATGATTTCTGTTTACGCAGAGTAATCATGACTTCTAACCCTACGTTGTTTTGCAAGCACAAAACATTATGACTTTCTCCTACCTAATTTTCTGTAGAGAATATGAAAGAGAGAAAGATTTTGCTGTTTTCTATTTCTTACGATGACAATTGCATTAGCAGTTTTGTTTTTCTCCAGAGACTACACACAGTGCTATCACAAACTGATCTCCTGTAGCATGAGTAGTAACAACTTAATGCAGAGCTTGAATAATTCTCACTCAGTGATGTAAAATTTACATTCACAATGGTGAAAACAGAATTTGTCCAATGTTGTGTAGTACTGAAATTCTCATCTCTTAGCAGCTGTTTGACCTTAAAAGGCAGAAGATGCTTTGTGCCACTAACAGATGCCATTTTACTGGAGATGAATCAGTTAAGAAGTGTCGTGCTAAAGCAGCAATGTAGCTTAAATGTCAAGTATATATATATGTGTATATATATACACAAACATATATATTTACATCTGTAATTTAGAAGGAGAATTGTTTAGAAACAGCTTACTGTACCTTGCACAACACAGACCTGAAAAGTGAACTGACGATGCAGATGTCACTGAAATAGATTCACTTGAGTTATTTAATGCATGGCTGACTCTCAATGTCAGAATGTAAAAGTCTGGCAAAAAGTACATTGATTTCTGTAAAAAAAAAAGCTTGATTTTTATTTTACTTAGTGTTGTAATTCTGTGTGAACAGGCAATAATATGTGTCAAGAAAAAATGTGGCTCTGCTGTAGGAAGTTGCTTTAAGATTAATTTTGTTTGATTGAGTAATCTCCTAAAAAGTCATGGATCCAATAATGGAATGAAAACAGTCAGTGAGTTAATGGAAGTCTGAAATATCATGAGTGGCTAACACACTTTGATTGGGACTATAATTTATACACATCTCACTGCTGATCTAGGCCAAGTTCCTTTTTCTGACTGGCTCATGACACTAGTTGGAACTGACTAGTCAATGCAGTTTTGGTTCATGCTTGAACCACAAAAGATTAGAAATTCAGGCCTGAACAAGCCAAGGCAATATTATTAGTAGGAAAAAACAAACAAACAAACAAAACCAAAACAAGTAAACAAACAAAACCAATGAAGTAGAACTAATTTTTATTTTGCATTTGCCACAAATATTTCAGGGAACTCCAAATTAAATGCTGTACATTGTTTTCAGCTTATTTATATCTGAAGAAAAGGAAATTCTGAAACAATTAGCTGCATTTAAATTCAGACCAATTAAACAAAGTTCTTTTTGAATAAGCATGCATTCAATTGTTTATCAAATCTGAAAATAATTCGAAAGTAATTTTTGCATACATATTTTGTAGATTTTTCATTTTTTTTTACTAGTTTTTAATAATATTCCTAAAATAAGAGGTACAGAACTATCTGACCAGAGAGAAAGCTTTTTTTAAGCTCTCATTTTCTAAATATTATCTTATCTCCAGAAATATTAAGAATTTGTCCCATTGCTTTGTGTCTTTCCCTTTTAAATCATCAGGGTTTCAACTAGTTGTGGACCTAGCCTGCTCTGAGCAGGAAATTGATCTAGAGACACACTGGGATCCCTTCTGATCTGAACAAATTCTGTCTGTATGATCAATATCAGAAAATACCTTTTTAAAGTTCTTTTTTTTTTTTTTTTTTTTGTGGAGTACACCATCTTCTTCACTACAGAAGGAATAAGATAGAAATATTGCCCCCATCCCAATAAACAGTCTTCACAATGCAATTTCCTTACTTATATACTGAACTAACATAGAGCAACAGAAATTCACTTATTAGTGTGCCTGAACTCTGACATGTCAGGCTACCGTGAAGAGCAAGAAAATTTCTTATTTTACTGGCCTGTTTACTGAATCCTAGGCTGATCCAGCAGGGATGTCAGTGTAACTTGAAGATTCATGCACTTGAGATAACAACAGCAATTCCATTAAGAAGCACCAATTTTCGTAGTGGGACCCATCACCTGCTTTCCTCAACGTCTCCTTAAAGTAGCTGGCAAAATCTATCAGCACTATGCATGTTAGAGCCAATGAGAGAAAGTGTAAAAGAGAGATCATCTGCTTTGTACCACTTTTGGGAAGCAGTTGTCAGCTTGTTTCCATTGCCCAGAAGAAGAGCCTGCATAGTTACTGTAGTCCAGGCAACTAACTCTTCTATTTCCAAACTTAGACTGTATGGATCTCATCCTCTGTTCCTATTGCAAAGATAAAGCTGAAATCTGGAGTTTAAAGTTTTCATTGTGTATCCCCAAAATCTTGGACTCTTTACGCCCATAAAACATTTCTGCACAGTACCCATGACTAAGACACATTGAGACACCCTAATCCAAGGCCAGAATCAAAATTTCTACTCTGGAATGGTCATAAATAAATGACCTAGAAAGTTTTCAAAGTATCCTTATATATTTTATTCCCATTAGCATTTTCAAGGTGTAAAGAAGATGAAATAATGATATTATACATCCTCCTTAACCAAAGGAAACCAAATGTTTTTACACCGCCACGATTTAAATACTAGCGTGATAGATACTGAGTTTTAGTGCTAGGTGCATATTTATCTGCCTGTGAAGACATTAAAATCCATCTATCATGACACTTATTAAGTAGAAGGAGGTTAGTGCCTATTCACCTGAAGAGTAAAAAACAAAACAAAAACAAAAAAGGAAAAGATGACTGAAACAGATCAATCAGTTTAACTTCAATTCACAGAATAAGTCAGGAACAGTTTTCAGAATCTAGAAAAAACCAGGGAGAGAACCAAAAGCCAACATAGATTTGCAAAAATAAATCAGAGCAAAATAATTCACTCTTTCAATTACCAGGTAATAGTCTTGTGGACAGATGGGGAGCAGAAGAACATATGTACCTTTACTTGAGCAAAGTGTTTGATTCAGTCGCTGTTGATATTGTCATGTCTAAAATAAGAAAAAACATTGCCCTCATTCTGAGGGCACAAAACTGGTTTGATAACCACACCATGGAGAAATTAATAAAAATCTAATTATGCTCAGGGTTCTGTGGGGGGTCTGCCTTAGATCTGCTTCTGTTCAAGAGTTTCATTAGCAAAACAGATGGTAGAATAGTCAAAATGCTCATTAGTTTTGTATTTGACACAGTGATAGGAAGGACCCCAAATGTGTAAGAGGATGACAGTAAAAATAAAAGTCTGAAGACGTGGACTGCAAACATACTATGTAACTAAAGGCAGCAAAGGAATAGGAGCAAGGTTAAGAGAAGGGGGAAGATAGTATGGAAAACATCAGTTGCACAAATTAATTATGATGGTAAATATTAGAAGGCAAGTTTTTTATAAAGATCTCAAGACTATAGTGGATCACATATTGGGTCTGAATCAACAATGTCAGCTTCTTTTGGAAAGACAAATAATCTGTTCATAGTGAAAAATACAAAAATATATCCCACAAGATGCATGCTACAATCAGAAGTTGTAGCAGCCACAAGGAAGTAAGATTGGAAGAGTGGGAGCTGTCAAGCCTAAGAAAGACAGAGAAGGACATTTAGGCAAGAAATTTTAGGAATATTAAGCCTTTCCTGTTGGTACAAAAGGAAACGATACTTTTGTCTGTACCTGCAAAGAATGGGAAAAGAAGAAAGACAGTTAAATTGACACACAAAAAATGAAAGTTACTTGAAATGTTTTCTAATTGTAAAGTTAACTGAGTGCACTTGTTAGATGGGTCTGCTGCCACTGAAAGTCTTTAATGAAAAGTTATAAATTTTTCAGAAATAACACAGATATTGTGAATTTCTAGAGCATTGTGATGAATCAAACTGGCTTGTGTTTTTTATTCTGCTGGAAGGACACAGCATAGTAGGTAAATCAAAGACTATTTTGTTCTCTTGTACATTACTGTAAATCTAAATTTTACTTATCTCATGAGTCAGTATTGGACATTAGAGCATCATTTCCATAAGACTGGACACTTACATGTTATGACAATTGCATTCAGAAATTGTGCTTTGGTATAAGTGAGATAGAACTGGTAGAAGCCACTGCTCTTCACTGCTGCTTCTTGATTCTTCTAAGTGTTTTTCCATAAGCACAGCCATTAGCACTGGCACATACTGCTGTGTATAAACCGTTGTTTTCTCATTTACTCTAATAATTTGTGTATGTCCTGGTTTGGAGAACAGGTGTCTGCTAAGAAAGGCAGGAACCTCTTTTTGAAATGGAGAATGTAAACCCCCTCCCTCCAAATTATTATAATTTTAAAATCAAGGGGCTTTCAGGCAAAGATATGGGAATTAGGA
>PYHW01010644.1:4026398-4091814 GCA_013186435.1 Turdus rufiventris | reverse complement strand
AGTCCAGTGAAAAAAGGGTTCCCTTAGTGTCCCATAATCTCAGTTTTTATCTTGGTAAGAAAGGCTTGGCTTTTCCCCTGGCTGAAGCATTTTTCAACGGGATGAAGTAATTTTATCAGTCATATATTGGGGCTCAATGGGCCATTAGCAAAAGATAACACCTTGGAGGAACTATGCGGGGTGCAAAGATAAAGAACAACGCCCTGCTGCATTAGCAGAATATCTCCCAAGGAGATAAGGAGCACTGCCCTGCCTAGTCTCAACAGATGGTGATAGAATAGATACTTTTGATCACATCCTATATTCTAACCCAAGACAGTGTAGTACACAAATACGGTGGTCAAAGAATAGGAATAAACCTGGAGTAAAACAGGAGTACAAACAAAGTATGTATAAGGACCAGTGTTTATACCTATATGCAACTGTAAAGCTGTTGGCTAACAATTGGCAGGGGTTTTACCTCCATTAGACTGGAAAGTGCACAAGTGACTCTGATGGCTTTAGAGACATTTAGAGGCATTAAATCCCACTCTGCTCTCTGTCTGCAGTGTAGCTCTCCCTAAACAACCTAGTTCCATGGGGTCAAGGACTAATCAAATCATGGGCTTCTGTCTTCTGGTCACCTTTCAAAAGAAATCTATGGTAGAGTTGCAGTGGAACCTTTATCCACACCTTTCACTTGGGTGAGGATCCTGACTGAAGAGCCAGGTTCTCAAGAGCCCCACAGGACACACGACCTGACTGAGTCCTAAAAGTGAGATGTCCAGAAAGTTTCCCTCATTTAGGTCCCATGTGTCAAACACACGACAAACTCATGCTGCAGCATTTCCCTCAGCAGGTTCTTATCTAAACGCTTCCTCAGTCAGGCCTTTTAGGTTTTTTCTGTCTCGAAACTCACAGGAGAAGGTGTGCAAGTCAAGTATATATCAGAATGCATTAAGGACTTCCCAGGATTATTATCAGACTGCAAACTTCACTACAATAAACTTAATTATCCTCAAGCTGTCTATATCACCTTGTTAAAATACACTCAACATCTCACTTCTGTTCCTAGATGAATTAACCTCAGTTCTCTCTCTTGCCCTCTGTTTCCCATCATAACACCCTTTGTTTCTTCCTGTATTTCATACCTGGCACTGGTTTAGCCTGAAGGGTCTCCAAGAGGTGAAACCTGCTCTGGCTAGCCCAAATCCATGAGCTTGTGGAATGGTCTGGCAGGTGCTTCCCCTGCTTAGGTGCATTTTCATTACAGATCTATGACACAGATTTAGCCCTGGGAGCTGCATCAGGAGCTGCGAGCACTGGCTGTTGAAAGTCACATTTGTGGGTAAATCTTCCCTTCCCAAGTCAGAGCTTGCGAAGATTTTAGGTGAGGTTGGAAGATAAGCATCCCACTCCTTTGGATTAATTGCAAAAGAAATCTTTTGTTGGGGAGAACAGGCCAAGTTTTTCCCCCCATCACCTTCCCACCTTCTTACATAAAACTGTTTAATCTGCCAGCTGTAGCACACACAAAGAACCTAGAAGCTAGATGCAACTCTTCCTATTTCCCACATATATCTGTATTTTCCGTGACTGTACTGCTGTACATGTTAAAAAATAGGCAGTATGTCTGCTGGGTAGGACAAAGAGAAGTCTCCTCCCGCCTACCACAAGCAGCAGAAAGGGAAATACAGAAACAAAATCTATGATTACAGACAACAAAAATCACCTCCAAAATTTGATTAAATGGAAGCATCTGAAAACCCAATAGCAGTTTTACTGAATTTAAGATGGGTAGTTTTCTACCAAAGAGAATAGATTGGAGACCAAATTACTTTGGTTGATTTTCAATTAAAATAAAAAATAAAATAAAACAAAAATGTGTTTTATTCATTGTTCCCTTGATGTTGATCATTTAGTGAGTCATAAACCTTTCATTTATGAGCAGAAATGTTCTTAGAATTTGAGAGGCAGAAAAATATTTTGTGTACAATTACTTTTGGATGAAAAGTGCTCTTGACTAAAAATATATCCCCAGCATTGTCAAAAAAAATTGCCTAACCCAAGTATAATGCTTTAGCATCAGCCACAGAACACTTTCAGTTTACCTCTCTTGGCACATGTATTAGGGAGCATTGTGCTAGAGAGTCGGGAAGGGTTAGGGTACCTCTTTTACATGCAAATTTCTGCCATTCTATTTGTGAGCTTCCCCGGTCCTTTTCCCCACCCAGATTCCACGAACTTCTTCTAATTAATGGATGTGCAAGAGGTTGTGGTGCTGTGCTATGTGTGTGTTGTATTCCGTTCTTGCTAGGGGTCAGTCAGGAGTAGGGACAGCACAGTCACAGCACCCTGGTTCAGCATAAAATTTTCTGATGGACTTGGGTGCAATCTGAAGAAAAAAAAAAAAAATTCTTGTAAATCCCTTACTCCTCAAACCACAAATTGTCTCAAAACAACACTCAGTATTCACCTAAGGAGAGGAAAACAAATTCTCATGATATGTCATTTTTACATACAGAAAGCAACAATCTCAGTTCCATCTTTGAAACAAAGTAGTTCCAATGAAGGGTAGATTGAGTCAATCACTTTGCAATAGGCATGTTAGGTGCAAGAAAGGATCTTTGCCCAGATAATATCATGCATAGATGAAAAGCTGTCTGGTTTAAACTCTTTTTTTCTCCCCCAAAATTTATTGGTGGAAAGTCTTCTAGATATCATTAACATTGATGATATATAATTAATAATTCAATACTTGGGCCTGTGATATTTACATCCCAGGAGAAGAAGGATTTTTCTATTTCCTGCCAGGAGCTCTGCATGTGAATTCAAGAATAAGCAGTTCATCCCATGACATTTCCTTATGCTCAAACAGACAAGGTGACACATAAAGCCCAGGGGCAAAGGGAAACCTGATAGCTAAATAGCTGAGCTGTAGTCGGAAGTGGTGAATTCCCTGACCACAGGGAAAGCTTCCTGTTCTTTGTAGATGAGCCTATTATTGGAATACACTTGCCTGCAGTTAATCTTCAAAGTAATTAAATGGAAAGGAAGCAATTAAATCACTGAAAAGGAATTGCATCTGGTTCAGAGGGAAAAACCCAGGCCTAGGAAGTATTTCAGTGATAGTATGTACTCAGTGTAAACAGGTATCTTCCTGTTTGCATAGATGATTAATATTTATGTGCTAAGAATATCTTGTGGAAATCAAATGAGGTTGAAAATCAGAAGTTATCATTACTATGGCCTACATGTACCAAGGAGAGAAATGTTGATGCATGTTTTTTGTATGATGGGATAAAATTGAAACCAGGGCCCCTTATACTCATCTTGCATGAATTAGCCTGGCACCTTGAAAGTTGTAAAGCAATGTGCATTTTGCTGCTGCTGAGAATCTAACTCAGCATTTCAGTAAGCTCATCCCAAAGAAAGAAGACCACAACAATGACAGTGAGGAGCATGATTCATACCAGTCTCCAAAGAGAAAGATAGTAAAGTTTACAAAGAGCTTGGAATGATCCCTTAAAATCAGGTGTCAGGGCTATGCAAAACAAGACAGTGTGTTTTAAAGATTGGTATGAATCTTTAACTAAATCCAAACTTTTCTGTGTTGAAAGAAGCATTTGTTTTATAATTCTCTTAAATGCTTGTTCATTGAATTTATTAATTCTGGCAAGACAGTGAATATCGTTGTACTTTTAAGGTGTACACTTTGCTCAGACTGGAACAAGGGACCCCATATGTTGCTCCAGTCTATAATACAATTGCTGGAAAGCCATCAAGAGGATCTTGCAGTGGTGTGCTCATCAAAGCTCCTCCTGGCACTGGAAAGTACAAGTAGTTAAACAGATAGTTAAGCAATTAAGAGGTAGTTAGAGAACAACTATATTAATTAAAAATCTGTAGTTGAGAATAGAGATTCTGTTGCAAGACCATAAGGAATCTAAGGAATCATGAGAGTTTATCTTCTACTTTGTCTTTCTTATGTCTTTAGTTTTTCCTTTGGAAAATTTTCCCCTGCAGTTATATGGTATCTAATTATTTTCACTATTGCTGTCATCTAAGAAGTTGGAAGTTAGGCTGGCTGAAGATAAGAGTTGATGTCCTCATAATGAGTGAACAGCTAATAGGTAAGGTAGGATAAGCTACCTGGGACATTAGCAGTGAGTAGTGGTGAGTGGTGGCTGCTGGGGCTGAGCAAAAGGAGGTGATGCAGAAGAGAGCTGACCTGATGAAACAGTAGTCTCAAACTATACTTGTGGGAAAAGAGTATAAGAAAGAAGTTGGCAACAGGAACTAAGACCTGAGAGGATGAACATATGGATGAGACATGTAGGTGTTTAATTGGACAAAAAGGCCATATGTGACAGGTGAGCCAGTGGTAAAGGTGCAACAGTTTTCTCAGATAAAGACAAATATTAGCAGAAAAATGTGCCTGGATCGTTGACTTGAGACACAAGCATTTGTTCCTGGGGCAGAGAGATGGGACTGAGGATTTGGGGACAGAACAAAAATACTGACTCTTTCCCAGCAACTGTTACATAAAACTCTACTTGGCAAGAAAAAGGTATCATTCATGCTACATAAGAAGGATCAAACTTTACTTCTAAATACACATAGGTGTGTTCCTATTGTGTTAGACCAGTTTCAAAACAGTTCCTTGATATATATAGGTCTAGAACCTTTATTTTTATCTTGTATGAATTTTTATATTACTATCTTTCTGCTGCTCTCAGAGAATTGAATGCAAGATGCCAGTCAGCTAGATTACCATTTCCTTCAGCCCCTCTAGATACATATGCATTGCTATAATGCAGATAATTCAGTCCTTGGATGTTTAGCTCCCCATACACTACTGTGTACCTGTTTCAGACCTTAACAGAAAGGAATTTTAATATTCAGATTGTGTAGTATGGAACTTATTCAAATGGGACATATTAGTATATTAGACAATTTAGTTTTGTGGTTCTCAATGTAAATATTTACTTGCATTGTCAGAGACTTGTCTGATAGCAAAATTGCAATTGAATTTAGTGTGATACTTCCAGAAAGGTCCAGTTTTTGATACTCATTTAAGAATAGTCTCAGCTTGTCATTTTTATGTTCAAAAGTGCCATGGGCTGTTTTGTTATTATTTCTATTCAGATGCCTCCAAAAAGGGACATGTCTGTGGGAAAGTAGGTCCTTCAGCCCATGCCAGGAAGATTGTCAGCAGCATTAGGCTTCTTGTATGTGAGGCAAGGACTAGCTAAGGGGTAGCAGGGAACCTTTGTATCAGGAATCTGCTTTCAGCTATCTTGGCAAGCTGGAAGGTTTTAGAATAAATTTTCTCTGCTCAGTAAAGACTACAGAGACTTTAATGAAAAAGCCCCTATTCCTCCCCCATGCCATCTGCAGCAACATGCTAGAAATTCACTAAACTGCCAGAAAATTATGCTGCCTGTGTAAATGAAGGTACTGCAGATGCCTACCATAGCTCAGTGAGATGCTAGGCATAAGGAAGGAGGAAGAGTGTGGGGAGAGAGGAAACAGCAGGACTCAGCAGTTAGAGATGAATTGGGAACATGGAGAAGGAATGAGGCTAGAAATAAGGAACATAATTTAAGAGTTGATCTCCATATACATATGGATATGCATATAAGAAAAACTGAATTAAAGCTGATCAGGCAACCTTAATAGTGTAATTTCTCAATTTGTTGTCTCTGTCAAAGGGACACCCTGGTGTCCCATAGAAGCTTTATGATTATGTCCTGTGTGCAGTAGGCTGACAGACATAATACAGGGCCAGCAGAGTTGTGCATTGCTAGAGACAGGCAGGATAGCCCGATGTGTTACTACTCATGGTACTGCTGGAAATGACAAAAGTTTCAAAATTTTCTTTGTAACCTTAGTCGGGGTCTTGTTTGCCTTCGTCCAGGGGAAGGGAACTGAAGTTTCTCTTCCTTACACTCTCCACCAGGCAAGGTCTGAAGACTTCAACCTCTTCACAGATTGGGAGTAACCAGGAGATACACAGGAGATAGTGACCATTAAAGAGTATTAAGCCCAAACACCACCCCCTGGAGAGGTCGGAGACACCTGGTCTGGGAAAAGACCGTTGAAACAACCAAAGAATGAGGACCAAATTAGCATCGAAGGCAAAGGGCTCAATAACCAATAGGAGATCAAATACTAAGAATTGTGTTATTTAAGATCAATCAACAGGAATTTCTTTGGGTTTTGGCTGTATAAACTTGTGAAAAGTCTGGTAAAGAACAATAGGTGATGGAATTATTTTCCCTGCACAGTCTGAGTGTGCATGGATGAAATTATTTCTATTGCACATCCTGGTCAGAATAACATCCTGGTCAAAATAAAGTAATGCCTTGATTATCTAACACTAAAAAAAAATGTCAGTGTTGGAGAATTTCTGCTTTTGCTGCAGTTTTGGTGAAGTACCAGACACTTTTGTACGGGTTAATGAATTGGTGTCAATGAATTTTTTTGAGGGAGTACCTATTCACAGGATGCTAAGTGCTATTTGGGTTACTTGGAATCAACTCTATGTCTGGCTCTGCTGTTCAGCTCAGCCTTTCTCAGCCCCCTGCATAGCAGGCGCCCATTATGGCTAATTCTTGCTGCTGCAGTGGATTCAAGGGAATTGCTGTCAAGTAGACACACAGATGAATTACCTTAAGGTTATTCGAATCCATGGTAGAATTATCGGCTTAGACCCTGGCTACTTAAGTTTCCTATCTTGTTCATAAATAAGCCTTTGATATCTCACTGAGAAACTAAACAGAACAAAATTGCACCACAGTGTGACACACTTGATGAATTTTTATGAAGAGCAAATTTAGTAATTAAGAATTTGTATATGTATATTCTTGCAGGTAGAATCCCTATAAATACCATCTGAATTAGCAGTCTCTAAATTGTGTCAAATTTAATCATATTCTAGTCGCTTATTCATGCACTATGTTTCTGCCTTTTCAGCTCTTTTGGACTCCTGCGTGACCTCGAGTATGTTCACTCCTACTGCAGCTTGACTATTATAAACCAACCACCAAAATATTTTGAAGGAAATATGCAGATATTCTGCAAGGAGCATGATACACTGTCCACAGGGAAAAAAACTCAAGGTTTTATCTGGAACCCAAATGGTTGAGCTAAAATGCTTCTCCTGGGACAGAACACAGGACTCATGGAAGATTGAGGTAAATTATTTCTCTGTTCCAGAATTGCTAGTCTTACGGCTGAAATTGCAGATAACAGCGGGTATGTCTCAGTGCTGTTAAACTTCACTTAGTTTGGAATGCTGGCAATAAAACGCCAATTTAATTTACATTTTTGGCCTTTTCTAACTTACTATAACTGAAGAATGACTTCCCAACGGTGAGCAGAGAGCAGTTATCTCTGCAGGATGCCAGTCTGGCTACTGCGAAGAGGGAATAGGAACACATAAACAGCCAATTGATTTGCTGTGGTTTTGATAACTGCAGTATTTGTCTTACTTTATGTCAGGAGACACAGTGGCCATCCTACCACTGTGCTGCATGGGGATTGTAGGACTTTAGAAATGTTAATGTTTGGTTGTTTAGTCTCTTCGAAAGCAAATTAAAAAACCCCAAAAATGTAATAAAAACTGCCTCAAAATTGTAGCAACAAATAAATAATAGGTGAATCAATAAGTACATTGGTGACACTGCAGAATCTTCATCTTTTGTCTGCATCCTGTAATGAAAGAAATCTTTGAGGACTGAAAGGATGGAGAACTCATGATTCTAACTTTTTTTTTCCTCAAATGTCATGTAACACACTGAAGAACATGGCGCAGCTTCCAGGCAAGTAGGCTAAAACTATAGGACTAGTGAGTACAAGAGTGAATACATCAAGCAAGTAGAACTGGGCAAGTGATTTATGCCCTTATAAATAAGAATGTTGGCTCAGCTCTTGCTTTGTGCTATAAGGGAGGTTAGGATGCATTGCAACAGATTATCTAATGAGGTTACAATATTTTTAATTAAGGTTTTTATCTATCTATCTATCTATCTATCTATCTATCTATCTATCTATCTATCTATCTATCTACCCATCCTATTTTATCTCCATTTACAAGATTTTAAAATCAACAAAAATGATGATGATGATCTTCAGTGATGTAATCTGTATAAAAATTCAGCAGCGCTGATGCAGATAAATCTAGGCAAGAACAAAGAGAGCTGCTGGTAGTTAGATGCATGGCAATTCTGCATGGAAAGAAAAGCAAGGCAAAGCAGGGATACTTTCTGCTGGTTAGAGAAAAAAAATCCCAGGGAAAGATGTAACTGGGGAAAAAAAAAGGGTTTATACACATTTGTAGATTGACACGTGTGCCTAGCAGATCTAGGGAGAATTCTCCTCCCTTCCCAGCCTGTCTGGTAAATGAGTGGCCTCCTGCAGGGGTCCTTTAAGTGCAGGGCTGGTGCAGTCACACTGCACGCAGGCATGCCTGCTGATGACATAACCTGCCAGCTGGAGGGGACTTCCCCAAAGGAGCCCATGGCATCGTGTGCTTCTCAAAACACTCCAGAGGCTTTCAAGGACTTCTGGAAACTGGATATAGCCAAGAGCAGCTGTTGTAACAGGTGTGCTGCTCAGTGATCCCTCAGGGTTAGATCCACAGGGGGATAAAACCACCATGAACTCCAAGTTTTAGGTGCCAGCTTGTGGATCCATGATCTTCACATCCTTTTATCTTTCAGCTGCCACCTATCTTTGGAAGTGTGTAAAGTCCATCAGAGCTAGGAAGGCAGAGGAAACTGCCAACACAAGGCCTGAACTAGGATTTCCTGCTCCGTGGTGAAGGCTGCCAGCAGCCAGCTATGGCTCCTGCCTGCCCTTGCTCGTGCAAACACTTCACCTCACTACACAGATGGGAGCACTCCCAAGGTGGCAGATGACCAGGGTATCTTCTCTCTGGTGGCCTGGAACAAGTTTGACAGCCTTTGCCACTGGGCAGAGCTTGGTGGCTCTCAGATGAGAGCAGGGGGTCAATCCCAGGGCAAGCACAGCAAACACAATGTGCCATCATGGATAATGGACCTACTGGCAGAGGCAGGCACAAGGCACATTTCCCATCCAGGGGACCACACAGTGGAAGTATGATGCACTAGCTGTGAAATATGTATTTTGGTGATTCATACTATAAATTAAAGGTTATCCTAATTCTTTTCAGTACAAAACGTACTTTAAAGAGTATTTTCCTGGTATGAATCACCAAACCAGTCCTCCCTCTAGGTTAGCAACAGAGATTAAACTGCAACTGGCCAGGAAAAATAATATAATTTAACTTCTCCACTGATTTTGAATTAGGAAATATATTCTGTTTAAGATAATATTTTCAAAGGAACTAAGTCTCCAAAAATTGAATTCAGACTCTCCTAAATGCAGGCTTTTAGTCTATTCAGCACAGATAGATCACTTGTCAGGTCTGGGTGTTTCTCCAGCCTATACTGGGGTGGGATAAGGCAGACTGCCTGAGAAAGGAGCAACTAGGTAGAGGATCTGTGGGTTTAGCCAACTCTCAGAGACATTTTTGGGGGAGCGAGAAGCAGGAAACTTTGGAAGTCTCATTCTTGCAGAAGATAACAGATGGGCAATTTGGGGAAAATATGCCAGGGCATCCATGGAAGTCTGTGACATACAGCTGGGGCAGTTGGTGGAGCAGGCAGGGAGAAGTAGAGAGGTGGCTGAACAGTTCAGATCTCCTAGGCTGCCTTATTTTGGTCAAAACTCTGGCAGAGCTGCATATTCCTCCAGAAAACTGAATCTGCAGCTTTTTTCAAGGGAAATATTTCTACTAGTTTTTTTTTTACTTCTTGATTTCTAGCTCCTAGAGTCTTAGACCCTTAAATACAGTGGTAGCAATCTTTGTTTAGAGTTATCTCCAGTCCATTCAAAGCTCTCCAGTGTGTTGACTCTGATTTGGGCTTTAAGCATGGAGACAGAGCAAGATGTCTTGATTTGAATTTGAAAGCAAAGGAAGAAAAGGATATTGAGAGGAAGAACCATCCTCACACCAACTGGGCATGAATGGCATGGCTATGAACTGTTTTTAACAACGAGGTCTTCTGAACTCTAACTAACTAGCTGCGCAGTTCAACCCCTTAAGGAGGATCCACCTCTCACTGCTGCCATGTGTCACAGAACTGTGTATTTATCAGTTATCCAAGGAGTGATGAACCCTGGCGTAATACTCCTGGGTATAAGAAAGAGGATAGTTTACAAAGATGAGGATATCTGCTAGTTTAGTCACCCCATAAGACACTGTAGGCACTAGATAACATTGGAAAGAGTTAAGTGTGATCTGGAGATGGTCTACATTAACAGAGAAGCCATGACAAGATCATTCTAAATTAATTTAAAAGTTCTGATTTTCCCCAGCCTTTGTTAAGGTTCATGAGTTCAGTCAATGAAAAGCAAAATGAATTCTAACAGTTCTCAGGAGAAAGGAGAGGAATAGGCAGAAGTTTCAGCCTGGGAAATGTTTTCTAAAAATATGTACCTGTCAAAGTAACCAAAGTAACCATACCTCTGTATGAGCACAAGTGCAATGTGGTTTAAGAACATTAATTAGATACTTTTAGGAAAAAAAACCAACCACAATTTATTAAATATTTTCCAAAAGCAATCTTTTTCTTTCCCTGCCATGTCCAAAACATTTAAGTTTTTATACCACCAGAACAGTTTGAAAATGTTCAAGATTTATAAGCTGAGTTCTAGAATTTTAATAGCAAAATATTTGGTTGGAGAAATTTAAAGAGCAGATGAAAACTAAATGACAGCCACTCAAGCATAACATAATGCAAGAGGAAAGGATCTAAACTATTAAATACACCAAAAATAAAAGACCATTTTTTTCTTTAGTGAGTTTATTCTTCTTTGTACTTGGGGTACCACATACAAAATAAACTGTTACAAGGAGCTGCTATTTTTAACTGTCCTACTATTAGCACATACTGCTGTCAAAAATCTAAATTAATTTACATTTCTATCATGAAAGAGCACTGTACTTTTCTTTCCCATCTATTCCACACTGTATCAGTCTTACTTTACAGCTTTCTCAGTTAAATAAATGTATTGTCTTTATTGCTTTCTACTGAACTTCTGCACACAAAAGTACTCTAAATAATTTTTCAAATTAAAAAGCAGTCTTCTAGATGAGTCACTATTTTCAGAACACTGAAATCAGTTATTTTCAGGACAAATGTATACTTTTCAGAGTACAGTAATCTCACGACTATAAGGCGCACCCTTTTGACTAAAATTTTGGGCTGAACCCGGAAGTGCGCCTTATATAATGGACAATTTGCCCACCCGGAAGTGCGAGCCCACAACAGTCCCGAGCCAAGCAGAGCCCGCCCGATGGCAGCATCGGGGCAGCGCTGGGCCGGGGCGAGCCTGCTGGCATCGGGGTAGCTGCGGCGCGGGTGAAAAGCCTGGGCGGGACGCGGGTCTCCCAGCCTGGCACGGGGCTCCCAGAGTGCCAGGGGGGCGCGGGGCTCCCAGAACTGCATGGGGCTGCCGGAGCGCCGGGGGGGCACGGGGAGGAAGGGAGCAGGCTGTCACAGAAGCTGCGAGCCCCGGCTGCTCCGAGCCGCTGCCGCTTCAAGTGGCACCCGCTCTGTGCCACAGCCGCTCTGAGCCCCACCTCACCAGCCAGCACCGGGGATGGGTGAGAGTGCTGGGGCCCACACACCGGGAGGGCGCTTGGGACTGTGTTTAAAGGCAACACCAATCTCCGAAAAATGTTTGCAAATTTAGCACCTACCAGTAAACTCCACAATCACGGGATTCTGTTACTAATTCGTTACTTTGTTGCATGCAGCACTGATCTTCGTGGCAAAAAAAAAAGTGTGCCTTATAGTCCGGTGCACCTTTTATGATGTACAAAGTTGCGAAATTTTCCGACTCCAGGAAGTGCGCCTTATAGTCCAGTGCACTTTATGGTCATGAAATTACTGTACTGTGTAAAGTCAATCTCACCTAAAGATGTGAGAAGGTAAATAGGTCTTACTATAAAAATGTGTCTAGGTGGGCAAATGCTATCTTCAGTTTTATTACTTTAGATTTGAAGAGGTCTTACTACATTTCAAATGAAATGCCTGTCATTAGGGAAGGAAAAAATCTGATATATTCTGAAAAAAAGGGAAAAGGGGGAGAAACAAAGGAGCGTGTTGAATTTTATGTGAGTAGAAAAATATTTTCTGCATAAACAGAAAAATGTTTATGTTTTTAAGTCACTCACAATCATTTTTGTTGTATTAATGACATATATTTGTTAGCCCAGATTTCAGCATGCAAACCACAATACTTGAAATGCCAAATTGTGTTGCTGTCCAAAGCACAGTAAGGTTCTATTACATAGTACTGGGACTATGAGGACATGTTAAGATGCTCATATAAACACATACCACCACACATGGCTATACTGAGTGTAGGAGAAGTAGGTGAAGAGTTGATTGACCCTCAGAGAAAAATTTATGCTTCCTAGTCTGTCTGGTCTGTTTTAATGTGTGAGATTATTAGAATTTTCTCAATCTGTCCTTCCATTCTGAAAAGATGTTCACGGAACTGACCAGCAGAAAACTGCACTAGATCCAGCCAAGAATTTTCATACATATATTTAATGTAAAATCATAATTTTCTTGTTGTAAGTGATTTTCAGGTCAAATAGATAAATTTTGGAACAGGGAAAAGACAGAAAAGGATTATTTTCTACCTTTTTCTTTGCCCATCTATGCTAAGTCCAAAGGATGGTCTGCATCTCCTCATTTTGATGAATGTTTTAGTATTTTAAGCAGTGGAATAGAACTAGATACTAGATACTAGATACTAGATAATACTTTTAGGAAAACTTTATATGGTTAGTATTTCTCCTAGATGTCTCTTCAATGCAAAAGCATGGCCCCTGCATCTTCAGTTTTGTTGTGTTATGGATCTCTACACCTGCTCCTTGTGGAACACAAACACATTTTAATGTTTTAAAGAGGACTGGAAATGATACAGAACCATCTGACAACCTAATAATTCTCTTATAGATCATCAGATTAGGCTTTGCTTTACATATTTATCCCTTCAAAGAGCAGGACAGATTTCTTGGCAAGACTCTAGCAGCTTCATCATTAGAGATCTCTTAGAGCTTGCTAGACAAACATCTATTTCAAGCATCATAAAACAAATTAATCTTACTTTTCGACAGAGTGATGAATTAGATAGCCCCTACCACCACTTACTGTCCCATGATTAGATCATGTTTCCTGAAAAAGAGCATATAATATGATTTCTGGTTCTGAATCACAATGTAGATTGACCCTGTTGACCAGATGGTCACTTCTCAGCAGGATTGCAGGGTGTGTGGAAAAGGAAAAAAACGCAATGGTGAGTTTATAGGTGAATGTTGAATAAAACCATAGGGAAAATATGCTGAACAGTAGAAGAGTGTAAGACATTCTAACATCTGAGAATCCAAGAATTAACTCTTTAGCCCAGCATGTAGCCTGAAATGGCTCACAGAGATCAAAAAATAGAGAAAGAACAAATTTTAGATGCTCTTTTGGGGTGGGATGAAAGAAATTTAAAGGATGCAGACACATAATTTTTGCTGTTCTTACCAGCATTTTGAAAAGCAAAAAAGACACATGGTATTTACCACAATGCTAAAGTCTTAGAAATGAAAAATAGCAATTATCAGAAAAGATGCGGAAAATTTGTTAGAACATTTGTTTTTCACCCCCTCTCTCTCAGCCTGTGAAAGCTGAGAATTCTGTAACAGTTTAGAAGTTTAAAATCTTATTTTATGCAGTAGAAATTACTGTCTGTGCTACAATAGTGTCTGGAAACTATAAAAGAGTTTCAGCCTTTTGTAGGCAAATACACACCCAGTATGCTCAGAAGATAAGCATTTCCCACACAGTTCAAATCCCTGTCACAAAAGATAGGAATGAAATTCCTAGTTTATAAGGAGTATGGAAGTTTATTTTGTTTGTTTGTTTTTTGTTTTATTTGTTTGATTTAGTTGTTTGTTTTATGTTAAAATTATGGAATAAATGCAGAGCAAGAGTATATATATTGCTTGAAAATCACCTATGGTGATTTTTCAGGAAACCTATGGTACAATATCAGAACTGAATCCTTCACTGCCAAATGTCCTTCTGTGAGCATGTGATTACTTTAGTTTTAAGCAGACAGTACTTTACAATCAGATGTACACGTTGCAAGAGATCCCTTGACGGGATCCAATGGCTGGCCCATGACCTTTGCTGATAAACCATTTAGGAACCACAAGGAAAGGCTGTACATATATCGGTATATATGTTTGCATACCCTGTTGTGTGCATCTGAAATGGAGCTACTGCTTATGAATGTGTGCCTTTCTAGTAGATTTGTCAGAATAGCATCAGCAATGCAGTTTGTCAATGAGGAAAACCAGAGTAATTGAAGTAGAAGGCTACCAGAGACAGAAAAAAAAAACTTCTCATGATGCCTTAGTAGACATAGAAGGTAGATTTCTGTATCAAATGCCTTAAGTACAATCTCTAGACATTTCAGAATATTGAAGGAACTGCATACCCTGCTTGGGAGATTTGTTGGATGAAAATGGAAATCTGCTACTACATTTTAGAAGGTAATTACTGAAATGAAAAACTTAATCAGATTAAATTGTGAAAACTTGGCCATCCCATGTGAATCCATAATTGTTATTCTACAAGGTCACAGATCACCATGACATCAACAGGTCCCAGAAGACTTAGCTTGGTTGACAAAACTGGGAACAATATTAAGTGACCAAAATAAAAGAAACACCACATGGACAACAGGGAAAAGAAACAAAACCCGAGATGTTTCCTGTAGTCCCACAATATATAACAAATACAGCATGTTGTCAAACCAAAGTAATCTGTTTGGTGAAGACAGGAAGAATATGAAACAGCCGTAATAGGATGGGGTTTGAGTTAAACAACCAGATATTAAACATTTTTCACTTCCATTCAGTGTTAGAAATATCAAAACACGAAATCCACAATATATGCTAATTTTGTGGATTAAAAAAAATCTAAAAAAAAAAAAATCTTTTTCTTCCAGTGGAGCTTCCAGCTATGTGGAGGGCATATCTCCCTAAATTGCAATAGAAATGTTTTGTCTATCTTGTAAAATACTTTATTTGGAAATAAATGAGATAAACTCCAAAGGAAGGTTTCTTTTTAAGAAATTTGGCTGATCATTACTTTTTTATTATGACACTGATTTATTAGAAAATGTCCTCAGTTCTTTAGCATTATTTATCTAAGGAAGTTAACACAAAGAATATAATTTTTAGAAATCTTTATCTGAAGGAAAGAAGTTGCTGGAATTGATTAAAATTATAGATAGAGATTATTTGCTACAAAACTTAGCAGGTTTTATTTATACTGTATTATAGCACTTCCATAGACAGGCTAGCTAAATCTCTGGTAAAATATACTTGAGTTTGTTCTACAGGCTGTGCTCCTGACAGCTGCCAGGCACAGAGAGCCATGGAAAACAAAGTTATGTATTTGTCCAGTGTTCAAGGATAGGGTTCCTGGAGAAGATCTGACCTGGACTGAAGCATGGGTCTATTTATACCTTTATGCCTATTGGGTTCCCAGCTGAGCATTCCTGCCCTGCTGCCAATCCATGGGTTACATTTTCCAGCCAGTGTCTTCAGTGCGTGAGACCTTGCCTACTGCTCTGTCACTTATGGTGGGAATCAGATTACGCAAAGTGGGCAGAGAGGAGGAGCACAGCAGAGAGGAAGGTGGAAACATTGGCTGTGGAAGGGACACCATCTGTCCAGCCAGAGGAGCACAGGTTTAGATGCAGGAGCTCTGTTTTTTTGGGTTTTTTTGGTTTTTTTTCCTGGTTGGTGTGATGGACAAGATTTGTGAAGAACAGCAAAACTGAATTTTATGGCTAAAGTGCCTTCACTCTTCTGGGCCAGTGGGAAGACAATCCCCTGATGAACCTACTTGCAACTATTCACTCAGCAGAGGTATCCTATCCACTACTGCTTGCCACCAAAGGCTTCTTTTAGATAAAGTCTACATTGGTGTTTAACCAAGGTAAACAGAAAGGAGACTCAGAAGTCCTGCTCATGGTTGTATCTGAACAGAAACTCTGAACCAACAGCCAAATGCATAAAAGGAAATAAAGCAATTTTATTGTTTTTATTGCACATTGGTATATTTTTCAGCTACTGTTACCTATGCCGTAGGTTAAAGAGAGGGAATGTGACAGAATAGAAGTGAAAAAGCTGTAATTTAGTAACTATAGTGCCCAGCCTGTAGGCACCCATGTCCTGAAAGAAGACAGAAGCAGGGGATTTGGTACCTCACCTTCACATACAGTGTGTGCAGGGGATTGTAAGCCTTGGCATGAAAACTTTCTTTGCAACTGTGTGACCCCTTGGGCTATGCAGCAGAGAAGCACCAAGCTGACAAATGAAACTGAGAAGTCACTGGGTCACACACAAGGCAGAGAAGCAAGGAGTGCTCTGTCTCCTGATACCCTGGGACTGTAACCTTCCTTGAGAGAAAGCTGGGACTTATATTCCAGTGAAGGGAGTGCAGTCTGCTCTGAGCAGGGGAGCTGCTTTGCTGTGCAATAGCTGTGTGTAATTATCCATTTATCTAATTTATCTAATAATAAAGGAATATCTGAGAGGGACAGAAAAATAAAGGAAGAAAGAAAATAGAGAAGTGAATAGGTTTGGCCAGCTGAGCAGAGAGCACTGACCATGCCATGACACCCTCTCAGGGCTGCTGGGACTTTTGAGGAGGAGAAAGCATTTCTCTCTCATGTTTTCATGTCCTAACTGCATTAAACAGTGGAGGGAGCATGAGATTGCTTGCATGGGTTTTCTGACTCTGTCCCAAGGGTACTTGGGTAAAAACTGGGTACTCATTGACATACAAAACCAAGAAAACTTCTCAGAATGAAACTTTCATTTAAAAGTTTGACTTTCAGGGTACTCTCTGAGGAACGAGAAATTTTTATTGCATCTTCTTTGATTCAAAATCATATTTCCCATCTCAAAGGTAAGTGTCCTGAACACTGACGTGAGAATGAGAAGAGACATCTTTCACATCCTTAGCTGAAATATACAGGTGATGAAAATGAATCAAAGTTTACTGGGGGGAATAAAGGAGACATAGAGATAGAGTATTGTTTGAGTACCCAGGTTCAGGGTCCTTAGTTTATAAAGGAGATGTCTTGAGCTACAATACTCTGTGTCGATGAGCAATTTCTGTGTTTTATACTAAAGAAAAACTGTCAAAGAGACACTCTAGGTTTTTTCATCCTAAGCTGCTGTCTTAACATTGGACTAGAACACTTCTTTGTCCTATTGTCTTCTCTTTTGATTCAGCAATCCCCTTTACAGAGTGACACAGCTTGGATGGAGAGGAAGGTGAGAGAGAAGGTGGAGAGAAGGGTCAGAGTCAAAGATTATAATGTTCCCTTTGCACCAGGCTGTGCTCCCACAGTTGAGACCATCTCGCCTGGATCTGAAGACTGAATTAAGCTACAGCTTTTTCTGTCTGGGTGAAAACCTCTTAGAGTAAGGCTATTCAAAAAGAGCAGGGGGTGGCATTTGTTCTCCTGCATCTTGTGCAAGAAAGAGCGGTTCATACTATTTCTTGGAAGGAATTGTTTCCCGTTAGATTGTTTTAGAAACACTCCAGCCAAGCCTCCCAGAACAGATCTCATGTTAAAGAGTGAATATTGAATAGAGGAAGATTGCTAAGCAGAGGAAGGCCCAGTTTCTGAATCTAAACAGGGTTCAGGCATGAGTGGCAGAGACCTGGTTTAGCCCCATACAAATTATATTCTCTTCCCCCTTCACTTCTCAAAGAAGAGTATACGCAGTAGCATCTTTTAACTTCTTACCCATTTCCAAATGCTTGGATTCTTTGCTCTGTTTTCAGGTTCAGATACCTTCTATTAAACTTTTGGACTCACTTCTGCCTCTATTTGTTCCTTATTACTTGTCCCTAGCATGCAGATGAGATTCAGTTTTCTGATTGCCTGCTTAGAGGAAAGGTGAGCCTTTGACTTTGGCTGTCCTTAACATCACCATGGCCTGATTTTTCCCAAAAGGCCTAGGGTTAGGCCATATCTAAGGAGGGATTGCTGGACTTGCAATCGTGGGTGCAAATGCCTAAATCCTTCTTAAAGCCCCTACTCAGCACTGTATGGTTGAAATCAATCAACTAAATCTGGGAGTTTCTGAGTCAGACATGAAAAGTTTGAGGTGAAGAGTTAATATAAGTGCTTACTGGTGGTTCCTTTTCATAATTGGATAGGGATTCATTCATGCTGGAAGCCTTTGTACAGGGACTGTATGAAGTCTTTAATTAAAGTTGATTAAAATGGTAATTTTGGGCTCTGATAGTTTAGAATAACATTTTTTTTCTCTCCTCTCTCCACATCTGAAAACCTTTAAACTACTTCAGTGAACTGCAACCTAAGTAATCCTGCTCCTATTTTTAGGGACATAAGCCCTGGCTTCAGCAGGGCCACGGCAGTTAGAATAAGAAGATTTTGCAAGTGTGGAGGATTAGCCTTTGCAGCAGTTGTATGACAAAGCAATATAGTTGCCAGTGATAACAAAGATATGTAATTTATTACATATTCATATTTGCCTTTTTTAACACAGTAATCTGTGAAAATGCATCCAAAATTATTCTACGTTTTTTGTTTGTTTTTGTTTGATTGGTTTTTAATTATTCAGAGCTTTCAGTTCCACAAATGTCTCACCTCACTGCAGAGCAGAATAGATGGGCACTGGATGCCAGTTCTGTCCTGGAATTGAGAACACTAAGCATCACAGTTTGGGTCCTGTCTAATCCTCTGGTGTGGAGTTAACCTGCTGAGACCTAAAAGCTCTTCTCTTCCTGGTGCTGATCTTTGTAATCATGAGCAAAGCAGCTAATTAAATACACAGATGAAGCGATGTTTTATTATTCAGCTCTTAGATATCTATACTAGCTTTACTCTTCCTGTAAAATCCATGCTCCAGCTGAGCAAGTGAACTAGTGCCCTTAAATTTTATAACATCAATCCTGCACTGGTGAACCTGCAAGATGACAAAGGAGATAAATTATTGAAACAGCAAACCAGCAGAGGATAGTGCAGAAGGCTAAGAGGTAAACTTGTCATTAAAGCAAAAAAACCCAACTCACAACTTTCTCACTTACTCCCCATAAAGCCCCCTCAAGCAAAACACGCAAAACTCAAAGCTCTGTTATTGCCCAGTCGGTGAAATACACAGGGTTTCAGAAGTAGCATAGATAACACAAGGTAATAAAAATGGAGCGCTGTATTTTCACTGCTTTGAGATAAATCTCCCTTTTCAGTTGCAGAAATTTTCAACGTTAGAAGTTGACAACAGAGACATCAAATATTCTTGCTTACCATAATTTAAATGTTCATCTGGTCCTGCATACATTGCCTTGAAGTTCATGCTCTGTAGATTTTTCAGAGCTCTCCTTTATTGACACAAACATTCACAAACAGATCTCTTTAGACTCATGTATAAGTGTTTACAGCTCCTAGGGGATGCATCTGTCTTCCTCTTTATCCCATCTAATGGCATGAAGAAGCTATCAGTTCCTGAGAGAATACCCCATTGTGCACACACTGCAAGCTGCTGGAATGACTTTGTGCCATTTGCCCTTCTTGTGGTGCCTTAGGTCTCCTCACAGGAAGCTGTTGAGCTCCGTTGGAAAATAGGGTAGTCTTAAACCCCTGAAGGCTTCTTTAAATTATTCTGGTGGGCAGGTGGAACAGCAAATCAGGAATTTCAGTAAAGGAAGTCCTGGGCATCCTTTCTTTTCCACATTGGTGCTTGCTACAGGGTGATGAAGAAGCACAGCAAAAAGACAGTGTTACAGATGTGTTTATGTCTACAGAGAGTCTCATGCATTTTTCTGGACAAAAAAGATACTTTGTGTTTTGAACCAAATAAAAACAGTAAACATGGGTTAATCTTCCTTAGGCAAGGGACTTAGTACAAACAATTTTGATTTTTAATCTATTTCACTGGGTCTAGACATTAGCAAAGTTTTTGTCCTCTGATACAGACACATGGCTAAAATTACAAAGGCATCTTTGGTGCTGATAGATGTACCTGGTGGGATTTGCAGAGCACCTAAATGTTGCAGACACCAAATTTTAATTACTTGGGCAGAATCCTGAAAGAGTCCTAACTTTTAATGAATGAATCTGGAATGAATCTGAGGTTTCTACAGACTTCATGGGAGACTCCAGCCCTTCTCTTTGCTTTGTAACATGCAACTTGTCAATGCCTAGAGTTAACTCATCAAAGTTTTAAGAGAAATATCTGAAATGCTGATCATTCTTGTGATTTAGGCCTCTGATTCAGGTCTTCAGGATGTTTTGATCAGTTGAAACTATAGAGAAGGTAGGTTTTNTTTTTTTTTTTTTGGTTTTTTTTTTTTTAGGGTTTTTTGTTGGGGGTTTGTTTGTTTGCTCTTTTCCCCTGAGATTAGAGAAATCTTTGGGTTCAGTTTCCTTTTCCCTAGACACTACCTTGAGCATCAGCCTGCATGGTGCTCAGGAAAGACCAGATTTTGAGCTACAGTACACTCAGCCCATTGGTGTCAATAAATACCAGATAATATAAAACAGAGAGGAGTGTATAAAGAAATGGTTTGAGGTGCCAAAATAAGGTGCACAAGTTGAAAAGTAGGTTTCTGCTCTCAGCTCTTGCTGTGAAAACTTTTGAGTTTTTAACTCATTGGCTAATAAGAGGGTGAGAAATTGAGTACTACTGCCCAGGATTATCAAAAATCATTACCCCTAATACTCCTTGCTGTACATTACTTTCTCTTAACAATGTCACTCAATTTTCTTGCAATGCAGTGCAGGAAAGGCAGCATGTTGTCCATGGCATTTGTCCATCCTATCATGCTCATTCATGCTAGTCTCTTGGATATGTGCGTTGGACTCCCCTCAAGTTAAAGAGTCAGAAGTGTTTAATGCAATGATTCCTACATGTTCTGCCATGAAAGACCATCTACTTCTGCTGCCTCAGCTGTAAAGAAATGGCTCTCTTCCTTACTTTGAAAATGCATTCAATACCTCTGGTAGAGTGGGGTCTTCAGCAGGTGTGGAGTGTGTGCTTGGCATCAATGTACATACAGGGAGCATATGCTGAAGACACAGGAGCCTAGAAGAACTCTTAATTAGGAGGCGTCTAACAAAGCTGATATGCCTTGAAAATTTAGGTGACAGAAGGATGCTGCCTGCTAATTTGATTGGAAGTTTCAGTTCCTAGAGAGGCACTTATCTGATTCTTTGAAGAATTACAAGTTTAACTTTGGAGTTCTGCTCTCTGAAACATAAGTAAAGAAATAAAAGTTTTTTTCTTTACTTCTGCCTTTCCTAACAGCACTCTGATGGTTCAGTTTGTCCTCTATGGAGCCTGAAGGCTTCACTTATATTGTGGCAGTCTGGTCTGACATGTTTGTCAACTTTAACATCAGCATGACACTACAGCAGAACACTGGTGATTTAGGTGTAAAATAAAATTAAGATAAAAATAGTGCAGAGAAATTTCACATAATGTCAGAGACCCTTTTCTGGCATAATTCCATGCCCTCCAGAATATCCTTCCATTAAACTGATTGCAAAGCTTATATGCACTAGAAATTGAAAGGCAATGTGGGTTTATCACTTAATCTTCAATATTAGTTTGTCCTTTATTTTTATTATGTGGGACACTTTAGTTGAGTCTCTTCAGAGATGATATAATTTCTTTCTTGGTTTTCAATTTCAGCGTTGTCAGTGGAATAAGCATTCGTCATAGATCATTTTGACCTGAGGTCTCCTCATCAACAATGAGGACCATACTCTGAAATATGTTCAGATTTCTTTTGAATCTGTCATGAATTTGCTAATCTTCAGCTCTCCCTCTATGCCACTCAGATAAATTATAAGCCTAGAAAGCCTAGAGATTCTGCAAAGGCTGAGCAGCACTTTTTTTTTTTATTACTTTTTCCTTGCAGCAGAGATTTGTTGAATGCAAAATCATATTAATTTATCAGGATATGTGTTAGGCATTTTGAATAAGATGAACACTGAACTGAACTTTCACCCAAGCAGGAACTAAATTAATCTTGATACAAACAAAATAGTCTTTAGAAATACTAAATCTCCATTTTGCAGAAATGTGGCAATTTCACAAGAAAATGAGAGTGAAATATTTACAAAATCATATATTGACACACTTGGCTGATCTTTGGATTAGAATGAGCTTTTATTTTTTCAATTTTTTTCATCACTGATTATATTGGTTCTGGCTTTTAATGTGCAAAACAACAAATTTCTGTAAATCTGGATCGTTGAGGTTTTCACACTATGGTTCATTATATTGCTGCCTCTCAGCTAGATCCTGTTTTAGTGAGGTAAATCCCATGGGAGCTGCACTTAGATCAAACTATGCATACATAATGTGCAGCTGACATTGTTTATGAAGTGCTAATGAAAGTGGTGGATTTTGCTTCCAGTGAAGTTGGTAAATGCAGAATAAATCCTGAAAATGAGTACGTATACATGAGTATTGTTTGTTGTACACACGTACCTTCACCTGGCAGATGTGCTAGGAACAGGCAACACTGCTGAGAGCTATAAATATGAACAAACTTTAGCAAGACTAACACTCTCTGAACCATAAGAAGTAATGGTTCCAGCTTCTCAGATTACTTATGCTGGGATAAAACTGGAGTGCTCTGGTTTATAGTATACATGTTTACTCCTAATCATATCTTCCTATTGGAAAATATGACTTTAATGAAATCAAAACTGGTGTGATCTATTTGCTTATTTCACTGAAACTTCAGGAAAATAATTTCATACCTTAAAAATATTCTTTTTCCAGGTCTGTAATATTTTGTTTTTCCATTATTAAATAGCTTTTAAATTTAAAAAATGGATGAAATCAAAGAATCACAGAAAAAATTGATGTTGAAAGGAACTTAATCCAGTGTCCTCCTCATAATGGTCTCAATGTTATATTCAAACCAGTTTATAAAGTATACAACTGTAGGGAAAAAATCACGTGTGGGACAAAAATATTGTGATAAATCACAAACCAAGGAAAAACGATAAATGATGCTTTCAAGAAAATTTAAAATTGTCTGCTTTCTTTCTGGTAAGCTATGATCCAATGTAGAAAAGATCAGTTTCCCAGGAAGCAGAAGTTCTTTTATAAAAAGATGGCATCACAGTGTACTAGAGCCAACCCAACAATGTAACAATCAGATTCAGCAACTGAAAACCTCATGTGTGAAAATTAGAGCTGGTCAAAGGGCTACACTGTTGTAAATACTGTGTTTGATTTACTCACAGTGAATACTGACTGTTCATGTGCACAAGAATAAGTTTCTATCCTGGAAGAATAGCAATCCAGTGTGCATGCTGAGCTCAAGCACAAATAATATGTCATTTCAGCATCAAATGGAAACGTTTATTCCAAACAGTGAGGTTACTTGACCTCTCCTCTTTGGATTCCTCTGCAACTCTGTAGCAGCATTTTAAAACAGAACCAAAATTCCAGAATCAGTGCTTCTGGTTCCCCAAACATGGTAAACCCTCTTCATTCATCTGGTTTTCATAGTCGTGGAAAACTCCATCTCTCTCCTGTATCATCTTCTTGAAACAAATAAAAATGAACCAAAGTTAAACCACTGTCCTGAAACATATAAAATGAAATGAAGCAAGTCTTTCCATATCCTTCTTCCTCTCACAGTTGATACCATAATCAGGGAAAGGAACATTGGCTTAAAAAAAAAATCAACCTTCATGTATAAAAGTTGTAGATCTTAGTTAAGTACCTAATACAGTCTAGAGTGCTTCTTTTTAATTTTTTGACACTCTGATCAGATAAAATGCTGCAGGCAGCTTTGTACAATATTTTGATAGAAATATGCTATGAACAAACAATTCCTGCTGCAGGCATGACAAGAAGACATGGTAAAGGCAAATAAAGCAGAAAATAAACACATACATAAAGACTCACAATAAAGAGGAATAAAAATTTTCAACGCAATAACAATGAAGAAAAATAGTAAAACCAAAAATAAATGGCAGTGGAAAGGAATTAGAAGAGTCAAAGATGAAAAGTGCAGTGAAGCAGCAAAATGAAAAATACAAAAAAAAGACGAGAAAAGGAAAGCAAATAAAAATGGATGATATAAATCTATGTGCAATCACACTGCACATAAATAAGGAAAGTAGAACAACTAAGGAGATAAGGAAATAACCCAAAAATAAAAATATGAATATAAATTGAAATGTATGCTTTTGCAAGCTGGGAACTGCAAACAAATTCTGTAACATAAAGCAATAACAAAAAGCAAGGGGCAGGCCAAGAATTTTGGAAGAAATTTCTTATTCACATGTTTCAAAAATTTTCAGGCTCACTGATTCTGGATTACAGCTGACAAATCTTTCCATGGTGATAAAAGAGCATAACTTTTTAAGTAGCTCTCTGATTTTTTTTTTTTTACTCTAGTGCTTGTTGGAAAGCGTCTTCTGCCCATCCTTGAGCTGCAGCAATGTACAGACTGCAATTCTGGGTCTGAAGTCCTGGGCTGATGTCAAGACATGGCTTCTGATAATTCTTTGAAGATTTGAGTTAGCCATCCACCAAAAGCTTGTGGAGGAGCCAGTGCTAAGAAGAGAATGTTTGGTGGGTAACAGTGAAAAGGGCGTTTTCAACTGTACAAGCAGATACAGGACAGAGGGAAGGCAATCATACCTGGGGGTGTTTCTGTTAGATCATCATCCTTCTTAAATACCCACAGTAAACTCCTAGTTGGGTTCTACCACTGTGCTATTTATTTGAACATCTGAAAACTCTTGTAAAATAGTGAATGCATATGATGCTTCAAGAACAAAAAAATTTGTTATCACTCTGAAAATCTGTAGCTGAACAAAAAGATAACACAGACGTCTTAATCCTGCATCACAGACCACTGTTTATTTTTCTTATGATTCCCTGTAATTGCTCCCCTAAATTCTTTTACTGTCAATAAGTATTTCCACTTACTTAATCTAATTGTTTTTTCAGTCTTCCTTCCTCTCCCCCTCATCTTTCTATTGAAACTGCCACATTAGTGGTACCTGTTCGTAAAAAAGGGGACAGCTAGGGATAGGAGCTTAAAAAAAGCAACTGTGAGCTGCACATAGGTAGTCGGTGAGGAAAAGTGGGCTAATTCAGAGCCAGAGAATTGAATGGCTGGCAGATACAAGTAGGGAACAGAAAGGAATCAATGTGGATAACAGGTGTGGTTCAAAAATTCTGTGTTAGTAAATAAGAGGAAATTAAATGCCCCAAGGCTGAATTGGCACTGACTTGTTGTTCCAAAGGTGTTGTTTATATTCTTTCAGAAAGTACACACTGAAGACTTCATGTTCTTAAGAATGTCTTGTCCCTGCAGTAGGATCACTCAGAGGTGTGTGACTCCTTGACTCCAGCAGCTGCAGCAGTAGCTGTGGACGTGTGGCTTTTGGAAAACAGCTGGTACCCAGTCAGCCAGCATGAGTGTAGGAAGATTCAGCCTGCAAAAGGCCATGTAGCTATATCCCCACTGCCTCTATAACAGCCTTGCACTGTTGCTTCTTGAATCCTTCTATCACAGGGCTACCTAAATCAAAATGTATGCACCTCAACGTGCAGTTTTCATCTGGGTTCCAGATCCAAATGATGCTGAGAGGTAACAGATGGAGGTAGCCTGAACTGACTCCCCAAGGAAGGGTCTGCCACTCCAGCAGAGCAGTGTTAGAGCTTTTATAACTGCCAGACTATAGACCTAGGTGACAATTTCTGTTTTCAGGGAGGCATTAGTATAAACGGATTTCAAAAATGTAAGTTAACACTAGCCTCACTTTTTATTGCATGGTTTACAGTGGTTTAATCAATTTCACACCGTATTTTGTGAGACTCCAATTCTGTGTGAATAGCATTTTTGGTCAAAAATCAGCAAGGTTTATTGAGTGGATGTACACATACATGTATGGATATATATTTTTAATCTTATATTGACAAATATTGAAATACTACCTCCAAAGATATAATTACATGCTGACACCTTCTTTTCTTATTCTAACCCAAGAAAAAAATTGAATAAAAAATTTCACAGCAGTGAAAGAGTTTTCTTTTACTCAATGACCGTTTTGTCCACTTGGTTAATAGGACAGAAAATATAACTACAATATATATTACTTTGTTCTTTTGATACAAATATTAAAAAGGAAAAATGTTAGCTTGTGGGGTTTCTTGATATCCTAGAGCAAAAGAAAAGAAGGGATATAATTATCTTTAACCATATTAAAGACTAGGGAAAAGAGTGTGAATTTGTTTTAGTTAAACTAAATCACCCTACCAGCTTTTGCCCTAAACAAAGCCATTTTAGTGAATTTTGTCAAATGAAACCCAAGTGGGATGAAGTGCCAAGTATTTTGCTGCCAACTCTGTAAATGCTGGTGACATTATCTTCTTATTTTGCCAGTGTAATAGAGAATCAATTGTAAGATGCTACAGAAACTCAGCTCCATAATAATTAATTATGGTCTCTGTATTAACTACAAAAAAAAAAAAAAATGGTAAAACCTTTCCTAGATCCAAATGTCAACTTAAGCTTGTACAAGGCTGATAAATATACTGAAGATTCATTGCTGCTGGCATCACTGTTGGTTACAAAACGTACAGTGTTGTTACAGCTGGGAAAAAGTAAGGCAAAAGACTGTGGAATAAAGTAGCATGAAATGCTGTATTCAAGTTTACAGTAGTGTTCAAAGACACAGCTGTTCAGAAAAGTGGAAATTTATGCTATGCAGTTAATATGTAAACATCGTGGCTATAGGTTTTTTTTTTTTTTTTAATTCCAAACGCAGAGTAGTGCTCTTATCTTTGATTATTAAACATAACAATCCACGTGATATGAGGGTGCATTGATTTGGAGATGTGAACCTATTGCAACCTATCTGTCAGCAACTGCAGCAGGTTTTACTTTTTTTGTTCCACAAATATGTTAGTCCCCTTTGCCATGTAAAACATCCTTTTTGTTAAGTTGAAGGAAGCAACTTATAAAGAAGATTCCTCAGATTTGGGCTCTAAATTTGAGGTAGCACAACTGTTGGGAACTGATGTTATTCAGTCACGTTGTTCTTAGCCCTTTTTGCTAGGATTAATCTTGCTTTCTGGCAGAAAGGGAGGCTCAGACAAAATGTCTATGGCTTCATGGTTTTTATTGCTATGCTTGGGATGAAAAGACATTTGTGGTCTAGCCTCTGGGGGATATACCAAGTTCCTTGTAAATATTAGGTCACCCATTGATTTACAGCTTTACTTCTGAAGTTTTCTGGACAAAGAAAAGTAAACCCAGTAACCTTTCTTTTGAAAATGTACTTTGCATGTACCTTTCATTACACAGCATTTCAGAAAGAGAAATAGAGCTCGATGACTTGAGGCAATATTCTATTTACAGATAGTTTATTTTTAATTATATTCTGCCTGTAATGCTTACTGTCAGACTATATCTTCTATACACTTACACAGATAGGTAGTGGCTGAAACAGAAATGAAATGATTTGAGTTTTTTTTCATAAACCCTTGCCTTTTTTAAAGCTTCACACTGCAATATTGCATTAAAACTAAAATGTTTTGATATGGAAAGCTGTCATGGAATCATGACAAGTTTATTGGTGCTTGGAAACTCATGTTTTCCAGTTACAGCAATGCCTTCTTGTCTGGAGCAGTCACTGGGGCTATTTTTCCACCATAGCTAGTAGAGGATGATAGCACTGTCAAAGCTACATGTCTCAGGGAAGCCTGATTGCCTTTTCAGGGCTGTCTAGTTTTGCTTTCCTAACATCTGAAGAGAGTGTTATATGATTTGGACTTCAACACAAATCAGAATCATTGCAATGTGCAAGTAGTAATTTGTATATGCCAAAGTTTTTATTTTAAGATATTGCACAAAATCCCTGACTGCATCATTAAATGGTTGCACTCTAGTATTTATTAACCAGTTTTCTACTGACAGCAATTTTATCATACATTCATAAGGAGGAGTTGTTCTTCTGGCATATATATGTATTTGTTATAATAATCACAAAACGCCCCAGAAGGACTATTAAACGTGCCTGTTTCTACAATCTGTTTATGTAATGCTTATTATATGCACAGCATATATCTGCTTTTCAAGGAAATTTCAATAAAATGTGCAAATAGTAATCTCTTTAAGGCAAAGACATTTTATTCCAAGTGCATTGCCAGCAGCTGACAATGAAAAACAGAGTAAGATATGTATAGTGTGTTGTCACAAGATACATCAGATGTGATCACTGTTGCAAGTCTCCTTTCCCTAAAGGTATTTCTTCTTAGACTGTCCTGAAGAAAGCAAGCCTTTTGAACAGGCTTGGTAATTTTCTCTGCAGGGTCAAGAGATGTGCAAATTAGAAGCTGCCAAAAATATTTCACAGGCACATACAGACTAAGACCTTGTACTTGGCTTTAAACAGCCACAGAATTTCAAGTCTAGCAAGTGGACTAGAGACATGTCAAGTGATGAAATTGAATGTGAATGTAAAAGCTTTTCTCTGCTAAAAAAGAACACAGCCTTTAGATTAATATTAGCAAACCCTACTATGTCACATTGCTACAATAAGCATCTCTCTCTGGGAAATAAGAATACATTAGTTCAGGTCAATATCTGCACTCCCATCAGACAAAATTACCTAACTGTCTTTGTCTGGTAATGATAATGACATTGTTAGCCTCCAGGGAGCTGACGTCACACAGCTAAGCAACTCAGGAAGAGCACAGTATACAAGTGTGTAAGTGAACCAGCAAAGACCTCCAAGGGTATGGACTGATTCAGCTGATGGATGCTGTTTCAGTGCTGTAAAAAAAATCCAAATACGCCCCAAGCTGCACTTAAAAGAAAACAAGCAACTTGCAAAAGAGTGTTTTAGGCACATAAACAGTTGTAAGCGACCCATCAGGAAGGAAACTATTTCAAGAACAGGAGGAGTGACTGAATCAAATCTATGATGCACAAACCACACTCAGATGTATACGTGTGCATTTGATTTTGTGATGGATAACATTCCTTTTCCTAAAAAATTAAAATCCTTTGCCTAATCTCTTTTGCTGTTTGTATATATCTACTTACCTATATGTACCTGCCTGCCTCCTGAAAGTGCACTCAGGTCTTCCAAAGACAGCCAGGATAAAGTAACTAAATATCAAAGCCTGTGAATCAGGCTAACTGTACTCTATTATCACTGAAGTAATGGTGGTGCATGAAATCTTTTGCCACGAAATAAAGAATGACTGTGAACTGTTTGGACACTTTGTCTGTTTAATAAGAAAGGAACAGGCAGTTTATCAGAATGATTGTGCAGGCTAAGGTAGGAGGATTTTTTTGGTGTTTGTTCAAGGCTTTACATGAAACTAATTCTCTCTGTATATTGCATTTATTTGATTAAAAGAGAAGTTCAGTCAATACTGCTGTAGAAAAGCCAAGGCATGTCTGAACTCATTAAAGTACGGTTTGTACACTGACACTGATGAAAGACCTGCTGCTGGTGCTGCTGCAAGTCCATTTAGTTTTTATTTGACATCGAGTTACTTTCCTTTGCCTGTACTGTCAGAGCTTGTATATGAAGTTGCACTACCATGAAAAAAGAGCACATCTGACAAGGAGCCAGGGATTTCTCAAATGATACCTGGACACTGCCTCATTTGCCTGGTGTGTGATATAACACGTCTGGGCAATCTGCTTTTCATTTGCTTTCTTCCCCATCTCAAAATGGTGCCTATGCTCTCTCCACAGTCTGCTCCAAATAGCTGCATGTGGGAGGAGATACCTGCAACACAGCTTCTCCTACCCGCAATCCACTTCACATATGTTCGAGACGGGGAAAAGAAATGGGGCAGTCACAGGCACCCAGCTCAGCACTCGTGAAAGGAAGTAGCTCTGCTAAAGCAGAATCTTCTGCTGCCAATGGTTTTCAGCCCACTGGGCTGCCAGGAAAATCTGCTGTCAGTGGATGCAGCTTACCTAACATCGTAACTGTGCAGACAGACTTTTTGTAGGGCATTCATGAAGGCTGGCTTAGCCTGCTCAGGCTCGTGTCACCAGACTGCCTCTATAGCCTGGGCAGGAGCAGTGAAGCATGCAGGACCATTATGGGATCCCGTTTCTCTCTGGTGACTGCAGAGGTGATTAGCCTCACTACACTAAAGTTAGCTTCCATGAAAACGTTTTTAGTTAGGCTTTTATCAAAATGACTGCTTCAGGGTCGAGCAGATTATACTCCCCATAGCTGTGTTTTGACATGCTGTTTTGCTTTATTTCTCTCTTCATGGTGCTTCTTAAGCACTGCCCAGAATTTTTAGAAACTTCAGATCTGATCTGATTCATCTCTTTTGAATAGCCTTGCAATGTTAGCCAGAGAAGATCCTTTTTATTCCCTCTTTTTCCACAAGCTAGATTTCTAAAAGGATTTGTCCCACTCTGCTCATCTGAAGTTTTCTTCGTTGCTTCTCTTTAATGATTTCTGAGCACACTGGTAAATTCTGAAGCTTTTTATTAGGGCACAGAAGTCTCAGAAATACTTGCTTACTGGAGAAAAGTAAAGAGGGGAGGCTGAAGAATTTGAGCTTGATTAACCTGGGGAAGAGTGTCTCCCCTGTATGTCTATAAGCAAGTCATGAGAAAGGTGGAGCTGGTCCCTTCAGGGGCTTGCAAGGCAGGGGAGGAGGCAAAAATTGAAACACAAGAGTTTCAGGCTGGATACAAGGAGAAGCTGCTTCTCCAGGTGGGCCGTGTCTGAGAGAAGCTCCTCACTAACACTGAAGGTTTCAAGATCCAGCTGAATGAAGACATCAACAACTTGTGATCTCAGAACTAACCCTGCTTTGAGCAAGATCTTGAACTAGAGCTCTCCAGAGGTCCTCTCCACCTATGATTATTTTGTGATTTGTTTTACCCATAGATAATCTTAAGCACTGCTGGGCTTAGACAGCTTAACCAAAGTCAGTGGGTTTTTTTTTTTTTTTTTCATTATATTTAGGAGGAAATATTTAAAGGTTTGTCTATAGTTTTAGCAAATAAGCTACTTAAAACTCTCTCTCTACATAGATATGCATTAACCTGGGAAAGCTGAGTTTTATGCCATTTGAATCTCAGAACTACATGTGACAGTGATAGCTTGCAATCCATTCTTGCAGTCATGTTCTGGGATAAAGAGCCCTTGCCTTCTTCAGCATTGTCTCCATATTATAACTTTCCTCTGACTCTAGAAACAGAAGATTTATGTTCCTTCATCAGGAAACTGTTGTTCCCCATTCACTTTAATGACAAAAATCTCTACAAGCTTCACTCTGAGTGTCCAGTCTGGAAAAACCCAGATCCTGCTGCAGGCATTAAGCCTCAATATCATTCAAATGCTCAAAGAAAATCTTTACCAGAAGAGGCAGCAACAACAACCTTCTGCATCCAGAATCACACACTGCTGTGGTCTCAACTCTTTCTCACCTCCCAGTTCTTTCAGCAGAAGGAACATTTGGATGAGAGAGGAATCAATCATCCTTATAAAGACCTGGAAAATCTTCTTTCTCACCCTCCACTCCTACAAGGCACCGCAGCATCCAGATGAGCCCAAAGTTCTCATTCTTTTGCCCTTCTAGCACACCTGCTATCATAAAAAAGAAGATTGTCAGGCTGGCTCTGGGGTTGCTCTCTTGGCAACACAGTCAAGCATGGTGCCACTCTGTCAGATGCAGCTCACGCAGGACACAAAACCACTCTGCCCTCTGGCACTCTTCCCGTGCTCTGTGGATGTGAGACCACTTAGAGTGAGAGGAGATGTTCACACAGAGGCAATGTCTCAGCATCTATTGCAAATGCCTGCTGTGGACATCCTGTCTTTTTTTTTTTTCCCCAAGAAAGCTTTTTCCTTCAACCCTCACCAACGTCTTGATTCATCTTGACCAGGGTTCATCCTCAGAGGCCTGTCTCCCTGTCACAAATTGGCAGAATATTCTCTTCTCATTCCACCTGGAGAAAATCTGGCAAACAGCTAGATTTGGCAAGCAGAAAGCAAAAGCCCAAATTCACCCTTTTAAATGACATTTTTAACTTCCATGGAAGAATTCCATGGAAGAATTCCAGCTAGGCAATCTACCCCAGAGTTTCTATTTACCCCATGCAAGATAATGCTACTGCAAATATAGTAAGCAACTTGTGTTATTTAGCTGAAAATTACATTTTGGGAACAATGAAATTAGCTTATTGAAAGATTAACTCTGCAATGTGCTCTGCAGAGAATGAATGGCAGGTGAATGGCCCTGGCACAAAGATACCACGGGCAGACTGCTTTGCAGGTCTTGAGCATGGAATGCTGGTTAAGGACACTAGATGTTCACACTGATTAAGAATTAATAGGGTTTATAAATATATTCTGCCAGTCAAACAATATTATATTTAATTCCATCTGTAAAAGGGGTTTATATGCTACATGTCTTTTTATATTTGTGGGTGCAAAAGCTGTTTTAGTAGAATGGACAGGCATGCATTTCATATTTTTGTAGTAAATTAAGAAATGGATAATTCTGATTCCCCAAGTACTCATCCAAAAAGATCATTGGGAAACTTAGCTCCCAGTATTACTTTCTAGATGTATTCACTTATTCTTTCTTGAAATCCTTGCAGTCCTTTGTGATTTTCTAGTGTTAAATATTTCTGGGTTTTTTTTTATTTTTTATTTTCCCCTCTATCTCAAGAAAATACAATTTTGGGATCAAGAAAAGGGAATTTTTTTAATATTAAGAAATAATTATTCTTGTGATAACTAGGGTTTTTTTGTTTGCTCTGTTTTGGGGTTTTTTGGGGGGGTGGGTTTTTTGTTTATTTGTTTTTATTAAGAGATTCCGCTAAGATTTCTTTTTGAAAATATTTGTTAGAATTCACAATGAAAATACTAATCATATTTGTCTCAATGGAACACCATTTTGGAATGATAATTGGAATGGTTTTCCTGTGAAAGACCTACCCCAAGTAGTAAAAACAGCTGTGCCAAATACATTCATTACAATCCGTCTTGAGAGAAATTCAGTCCCTGTCAGGCAAAACCTAAAGAATAAAAAGGAATGTTTAAACAAGCAATCTGCTTGGTGTTTATCTACTCATGGGCACACATACCTAATATTTCTACTAACAACCATTTGTATTTTCCCTACGATTCTTTCTGGTGCTTCATGTTAGTTATTGTTTTTTCATTACAATTTTTCAAATTGTATCCCAAGTTTATTATGTGATTTATAACCAAAACCATGATTTCTGGTCTAAATAATCTGCCTGCTGAAAACAGCATTAGACTAATATGCCACAGGATACTGAAACACTTCACTGATTGCTACAATAAAAGTCAAAATGATTGACTGTGTAAGAATTCCTTCAGGTCATTAGATTGCTGTGGCAGGTACTGGCTTATTTGAAAATTCCAACAAAAAAGCAATGCAAGATTATGAGGATAGGAAAATTACAATGTTTGGAATATCTCTGCAATATATGCCAGCTTCTTCATTTCCATGAGTTGGACAAGTGAAGAAACTGTAGCAGACTGCACTGTATTGTTTTGGGGAACAGAGAGGACAAAGTGCTAGCAAACATTTCTAAAGGGTTTTCATGCATTCAAATCTAAATACAAATCTAAGTATCTTGATGAAGTTCTGGAAATTGATAAGGTTATTGTTATTGGGGTTAAATTCATGTGTCTCTGTATGCATGCATATACTATGCACATCTATATATTCATGTAGGCAATTCCATCTGGTTTCTATTACCTTTGGTACAAAGACTTGGTGGGAAAATTAAAGGGAAAATGAATTAGATGTTTGTCAACATCATATGCCTAAACTCAGAAGAAGTAACAGAAAGGAAAATATCTTTTCCAAGTTTACGTCCTGTGTTCATCGCAACAGCATCTTAATATATTCATAAAAATACTGATTGTCGTTTCTGCTCTCTCTCACAGGGGGTTATTTTTTTCCTCTCCTCCCATCTATCCCCATGCAAGAGTTAAGGGGTTGAATTGGGTCACTTTCTAATTGTTGCTCCATAGTATGCAATACATATTTTCTTAGTGGTACATATCAAAAAAGGCACTTTTAAAATTTGAGTGTAGAGAATGTTCTTGTGAGAACATGCCCTCTAGTCTTTCAGAGGCGTAAGAGAACCTGTAATTGGGAAATAAAATTTAAAGTAAAGTTTAATCGTTGAAACTCTGAATGACTGATCACCATCTCTTCTCCATGTCACACCTTTAAAATCCAAATGAGACTAGTATGTGCACTAGTGTGAGACTAGGTGAGGAAATTACAGTAACTTCAGGATCTGAGTGTCATTGCTCAGTGTCATTAGAGTAAAGTTTGAGGGAGAGATTTGGTAGCACGGGGTCTGTCATATCCATAATATTGTGGCAGCACTAGAGTCTGCTCACTCCTAAAAACAAACTGTTAAGACTGGTAATGTCTCCTGAACTCAGACTTAGTCTCACTGGTCTTTCTCTGAAGTGTAGCAAGATGAAGTGCATATTTTTCCAATATCCCAGATGGTTCTTGTACAATCCCTATAACTTCTTTCTGTCTTCTATTCCCTTCCCGCTTTTCCTTCCAAAATGCCACTGACTATGAATAATTTAATTTGCCTGCCAGAGTTCTCCATCACTTTCTCCAGCCTTAAGAGAGTAACTTTCTAACACTGTATTTCAATGTCTTCTGGCAGAATATTTTCCATCTGCTTTTTAGATGTGTGAGTGTGGGAGGGGCAGAGGAGGCTGGGATGGCGGGGGTGGTGTCAAGGAACAACGCCAAGACATGCTGCTTCGTTGAAATGATCTACTGCTTCCTTTCTGTTTCTACAGGGCTTGGTACACTGCTCTCACTTCTCTTCAGTGTGGTTGCTGCTCTTCAACTTCTCCCTGAGGTAAGGATAAGAAGGAAAGAGGACAAGAAAGTCAACTTCTCAATGTGTAACTTTCAGACTGTGTTTAGATTGGAAAATTCTGTGAAATAAAGTTTTTATTCCATTATCCTGGGCTTTTGGTCTCAGTTAGCATTGTAGCTTGCATGAAAAATATTTGAAGTATGGGCACTGATCTGAATGGACAGAGGGAGCCAGTCAAGAATGTGGGCCCCCACAAGAAAAGGGAGCTGAGCTCCACCACTGTCAGAGATCACTCTGGGCATCGCTCTGGCAACAGGGAGAACAAGGAGATTTTTGGTAATCACAAAATGTAAATGACATAAAGCCATATCTGTTCTCCAAGATACTGTTAATAGCAATAACACAAGGTTATTTGCCTTGTCGATTTTAGGGTTTTGCCTTTACAATGAAGAAATCCCAATAATGAATAGTTTTCCTCTATTTGAGCTGGGAGGATCCAATAAATCTTAGGTTTTTCCTACATCTAGACAAGTCTTTGAAGTGGTTTTCTGTGACAATACATAAATAATGGGAAGCTGTAAGAGGTATCCTGAAGCAGTCTTTAGGATTGCATTGAAGTACAGTTATATAATAATAAGAAGAAACTTGGATTAGCTCATGAAAGTCAAGAAACATGACAGCAGGCATTATGCTTAAAGTGGAACTTATTAATGATAGATTAAATAATGCAGTATCCTGTTCTTCTAAAAGACTATTCAGGCAGTTTGATGCCTGTGGCTATGCCTGGTGTGGTGCACCCCATCACATTCAATCACAGATGCTCAGTCCGGCTGTGCAGGCACTTTATGTAAATAGAGACCTCTCGGAAATCCCACCCACCTTTGCCACAAGCCAAGGAACTGAACTCATTCTGTGGTGCAGTATTAGATCATGGAAACAGAATGCAAAAGCTTTGTAGAAAGCAGAATGCAGAAAGCAGTTCTGCTACTGCTGCTGACATGTAATGTGGAAAATGGCTGCTGATTGCTCCATTTTCATTGTGATTCTTGCGCATTTCTTTCTTCTGCGTTCTGCTGAGTACCGTGACAATTCATCTAAATTATATAGCTTCTCAGTGGATAATTGATTATTACATATAATAGCATTTTATGCATACTATGTGTTTTCTTTAGTAGATAGTAGTTTGAGCATATCTGTATGACTGACAGGGAGTTGGATGAGAATTTTCCCATCTTGAAAGTTGCAATGTAAAATTATCTCACTTAGATGTTCATGGGATAAAGACATGACTTTTCCTTTTGTTTCTAAGAATCATTAAAGCTGCATTATGCTCTTCTATTGCAAAGCAGAAAACTTAGTTACTGATATCTATTTTTCATTGTGATACTGTGAATCTATCACCACTTTTTTTTCTCCATAGTCTTAACTGCGTTTGACAGATGAAAATCTATATGCAGCTGCGTAATTAATTTATACTTTGTCAAAGTTAGGAAAAGATTTTAATGGCAATTCAGAAGAATCTCATGCAATGCTTAAGTTAGATCATTGCTCCCTGTACCTTACAGTGTGTACAAGACAAAGACTGAAATCTACAGCTTTGTTCTATTTTGCATTAAATTGTAGGGTTCTTTTTTCTTCTTCTTCTTTTTGAGCATATGCCACCAAGCATGCTAATGAACCAGTCAAAGAATCAGCTGTACTAACAGTTAATGAGAATTCAAAGAGATTTATTTAGCCTAGCATCATCATTTCAGTGAAGATTCAAAGAGGATTAATTTGATTTATGTCAAAATGGAGGAATCTTTATATAATCTGCAGTCAAACTTTCATGAATACATTTATACAGACTTGCAAAGTTCTCAAAATTCATGTGTAAAAGGCTGTGGGAGAAGAAGACAATATTTATTTATATGTAAATTATTCTTTTTGTGCATAAAATCTATTTTAGGTTTCAAATAGGTTTATATCTCCACTTTGCAATGCTTGGGAAATTGCAGTATAAAATGTGGACCTTTTGAAATCAATGAGCTTTATATGTGATTATAATGGACTCCAAAATTAATTTCAAAACAACCTGATGGGTAGACACAGGTAAGAAAAAATTATACAACATAATTCTTAAGGGCACTCTACCATACGTCAAAGAAATGTTTTTCTGGAATACATATCACACATACAGAATACATACTAGTGTGGTATCAGCATTTCATTGCTCTCTTTTGGAAAAGCTGCATGACTCACATACCCAAGTGAAAAACTCGTGCTAATAACGTCATTTCCATGCATCAGAATTTCACGTACAACTATATTAAGTATGGAAAAGACAGCTAATTTTAAAACCAGCAGGATTTGTAAGTGCCTCGCTGTTCCTCAAACCCCACATCATTACCATTTCCAGGAACTGGGCATGGCATTAAGTGGCTTTTCATACACCATTTCCATGGCTGTTCATGCACTACTGCTTTCACACAATGACCCCATATCATGCATGATGATACTGAGTCACAGATGGCTTTGATACAAAAAGCTTTGTGTTGAGCCATTTTCCTCACATACACATTGAAATACAAATTATTCATTAGTAACTGTACTTTTGTTAGACAACTTGGGCTGTCTAAACTCCAAATTCACAAGATTTTTTATGCTTGGCCAGAAAAGAAAGAAATGATAGCATGCAGTATCAAATGACCTGACTGGCTTTTACAATGTCTGTCTGTCGGTGTTTTGTTTGTTTATTTGGCTGGTTGGTTTATTTACTTGTTTGCTTGCTTTTTGTTTTGGTCCTTTTGTTTTGTTTTGTTTTGGGTTTTTGTTTGTTTGTTTTTGTTTTTTAAAAACGTGGTGTCTAGTAGGGCTCTTAAGCAATAGAGAGAAATAGCCCATGAATGTAATCCCTTGGTCTGGATAAGTCTTTCCAAGACTTTAGGTAGACGTTTCCAAGTCAGTGGATGTTAATCCAAAACCAACTGGAAGAAACAAATGCACTTTATTTGATCCAAGTGGCTACTGGCAATTGATAGTAACCTATAAATTAAGCAAACCTTCTGACTGACACGTGTTTAGGCATATAACATGAGGAAGAGAGGAGATCTAGTCTTCTTTGCACCAAAATGTCCCTTTCCCACTGACTTCACAGCACAAGACAGACACAATTTCACATCGGTATTCTTTCACACTTACTAAGGGTCTTTGCTAAAACATTTTGTCTTTGAAAGGACTTTCATGCTTTCTAGTTGTGGCCAGTGTTCTCTGTCAGCCATCATGTTCAGCACATATTAATAATCCTATGCCTCAGTGATAAGAAATTAACATCTTGTACTGTCCAACTCACTGTATGGATTCTGTGCAAAACTGTTTAGACATCCAGAATGAAATATTAGCCTTGGCATTGCCTCAGAAAAGTGAGGCAGAGAAAATCCATTTTATTCTTAGTTTTAAATAGTCACATATGTTTACTTTCTACACTACCAGAATAAGATATACAGAGTAATTCAACGTTCCTTCTACAACTTTCTTGTAGAAAGCTACAAAACTGTGAGCATGTGGACAGGATACAAGGTTGGTCCAGGGCGGCTCCCATGGGCATCAAAAGATATTCTGCCATTGCCATCAGTGGGAGCAGAGTCTGGAGAGCTCTGAACAATTCAAAATCTTAAAAAAAAAAAAAAAAAATCAAGAAATTAGACAAAAGCAAGCTGACAGGGGTTTTAACAGGGCAACTGTCACTGGCTGATTTGGGTCCCTCTCTCCTTTCCAGTCACCAGTCTTAAAATATGCAGGAACATGATATCTCTGAGACCTTTATGTTTGTCCTAGCTTGTTGTAACTCGCTAACTCATTAGGCAGTTATTAGGTGGTACTGACAGATGAATTCAAAAAGACCTTATTTACTAAAAAGCCCAGCTGAAAGTAGAAGGATTGTAATAGTGTTCTTTAGGTGACAGTCTCGGCATGACTTTAATTAAAGGGTCGTTTTGGTGAATAGCTATACAAATAAGCAATCAGGTTATTGTAATGTGATTTAAAAGGAAAAAGAATAATTTACTGAAGCAGGAAAAAATTCTGCACAGAACAGTTAATGATGATGGTCTAAATATCATCTACTACTGCAAAATGCAGATTCTGTGTTCACTCAGTTGAGTTATGATAACCCTGTTATGTAAAGTCAGGTCGTGTAAATGTAATGCCATTTAATGGGATAGGTTATAAAATCAGCTCTCATCTGAACAATAATCCATTACAATTTTCCATTCTTGCCTTGACAAGGGATAAAAACTTGGAGTGGTCTATATATCCTGGCTCTGAACATATGGTATTTAATTTTGAAAGAGTGAATTTACTTTTCTTTGGCCCAGAATGTAATTCTAAAAAGAACTCACCTACAGTCTTATACTTCAATGTGTATGTTTCAAATACAGGAAAGTTAATTTTAAGCCATAGAGCCTGAGGTCATTGGGATGGCAGCAGTATGGGGCTCAGGACCACTAACCATTCAGTTATTTACTTTGCTTTTTTCCTTTTAATATCTTGTTGAGCCTAACTTTTCCTCTGTCCCTGTACCTGCATCAGGTGATACAATTCTAACTCAGTGTAGTTCCTGTTCCATGTGATTCAACAGCATTGTAATCAGCAAAATAAAAGAGTGAAAAATTCTGAGAGGTTGTACCTTACCCTGCTGGAGAACAGCTAAATATGGAAAATAATATCTTCACAAAACACATAATTTAACAAAAGTAATTCCCTGTTATTTCTGTTATCTTATCACTATGTGCAAGAAGTGGCAGGTTCCCCTCATACATGCCTCTATACTTCCAAAGCTTAGATCCTTGTCCTACAAGAAAAAAGAGTAAACTTTACATAACTGAGATAATCCTCTTCACAGAGTGACCTAGAAGAACGACTTCAGCGTTTCCTTCATGGGGTAAAGAGAAAAGAATTATCATTGCACAGGAAAAAAAAAATACTGGGCTCTATTAGAGACCTTGGAATTTTTTGAGTCAATCTATTCAGAAACACTGTTTCCCAGACATGAGATGTAGAATGTTTCTCCAGACCTTTTGAAAAACAGATTACTCAAAAAAAGAGTAAATAATCAAAATGAAAGCAATGCTCTTAGATCAACCATGAGTTTGAACTTTTTCAGTGGTTATTCACAAAAGAAATTTGAATTTTTTTTTCACTGATGTATAATGAAAGGAGTTATGTCATCTTCTAAAAATGTACTGGTTTTTATAAAATATTTAATATGATCCTATGCTATGTAAACAAACTGTAGAAAGAAAAAATATATTAATTACTACAAGGGCTCATCTTCCACCTAATTAACATATCGCTTGAACTTCCTCTTAGCATATACTGTGGATGGTATCATGTTGTAATGTGTTATTTTTATAATCCATCCTTTTTCTAGAAGTAAAAATGGGATGTGTATCATTTTGGATATGAAGATTTGCTAGACAAACTCTCTGTAAGGCTTCCCACATAATAATATTCCTTTGACTTTCAGACTGTGGCCTCACTTTTAAAATATGTTTGCTGCAAATGGAAACATTTCATATCTATTTGGAAGTGAAATGAAAGTATATTTTAACATTTAAAAATGTCAAGATATTCTCTCCTGATTTTTTAATTTCCTAAATAAATGCAAAGGGAGAGATTCACAGCTGCGGCTGTCATAGGGCCAGGACAGTGACTTTTTCCTTTTTTCCTTTCCTAAGTTTCATGGAAAGCACTATATGATTAAATAGTTTATGAGAATAGGAAATTAAATTTGTGATATCAACCTTTAGACACTGTCCAGTTTCTCTAAGAGACCTGGAAAAGAACTGAAATCACAGTTTAAGAGTATTACATTTACATTGGATACACTACCCAGGACACCAGAATTTTGGGTGTTGCCTGTGAGGTTTGGAAAATCACACTCTACTTATAGTCCACTCCCACTTCACTGCATTTATGTTGGGAAAAATTAATCTGAAAAAAAAGTGTAATTCACCTCTTAGAAGTGTTCCAGCCACTCATGTCTGCTTTGCATGACTTGTGCAAATGCACAATGACATCCCCACTAATTTAAAATTACAAAATATTCTCCTCATCGTTGTTTTCACAACTGGACAAAGCCAGGAAGACTAACATTTATGCGTTTTGAGATTTGATTTCTAGAATTGTTTCAAGCTCTATTCAACAAAATTTTTCAGGCCTTAGGCTGGTGGTAGTTTCACTTACTTTAAGATACTAGCTGTACTAGTGAGCTCAAAAGTGGTTAGGTCTGCTCTGAGCCAGAGCAAAAAAAGAAAACTTTTTTTTTTTCGCTAGAAGCATCAATAATGGTTAAATATTTATTCCTCAAAATAGACCTTCAGTTTTCACTAAGTCAAGTTAGCTGTTATTTTTGTTGTTTACGCTGTAAGCAGATGCACTTGCAAGCATGGAAACGAGTCATTCACTTCCTTTCTTCCCACGTTTTGTTTATTATTTTAAAGAGTTTATAAAAATTTCTAGGAGCAATACAACCCCTCTTGGTCTCAGCCTTCAGTCAAATGACAAATTTCTTGAGGAGTGTTTGCCTGTTGATATTCTTCCTAATAGAAGGTACATTATGAACATTTAATATATAGGGAGGTGTTAATATTCACATTTGATTATCTGCTTGTTTAGCACTCTCTGCTTCTGAGCTGCTTTTTAAAATTATTTTCAAAATTATTTTCTTTATTTTTTGTCTTTCAATGAATAAATATTCATTTTTCCTCCTGGTCGTGCTTTTCATCCCTAAAATAAAAAATTGTTCACATTACAGACTCTGTATTTACATTGTTTAGTTAGTCCTCCACCTTGTAGCCTATTGTTTCTGTTGTTTTCTAAAGAGTATCCTAAAAAAGGTATTTGAGGGGTGTAATTTTTTACTCAATTTAGTGGCATTACACAATTTTATGAGTTTATCTTAGATGGCCAAAATATTTTTATTCACTTATAAATATGGTGATGTGTGTTTATACTTAATTTAGTACAAATAGAAACCATTACTCCAGAATAGCAAGTAACCAAAAATCATAAAAAACTTTTTCTGATAAACAGAGCATGAAAGGAATTAAAGTGATTGATTGGTATCTATGTTTGCAAATATGGCTTGAAAGATTCCACAATTGTAGTTAATAGTTACCATAAGGGAACTCCATGGCAAAAAACCACAGGCATTAGCAATGTTGTTAGGCAGTTTGAATAAATTTCTAGCAGAACGGGGTATGTTTTAAATATTGGAGTTTTTAAAAGTTTTATTAAGGCAAATATCTCTGAGGCCTAACCTTGAGGGTTGTCATGTTATATTGTTATACTCTATAAGACTATGTAAGCCTTATTAAAGTCAGAAAAAGTAGGATGACACATAATACACAAGGAGATATTTTGCTTAAACATTTTTCTAACTAATATTTTAATTTATTCCTTTTGGTGCAAGCTACTCCCTTATATAAATACAACTATTGACGTCAACCATGCAATTATAAGGTTGTTGTTATACCCAAGTTGCTGTCTCTGGTGCAGCTTCTACAGCTGAAATGTCCGTTGAAAGCATTGACCTAGAAAGATAAATTTTTTTTTGGAAACCACAACATTTCAGATATGTTTGGGGAACAAACACAAAATGGGAATACCTCTCAGACTGTGCAGCCCTGCTAAACAGAGACAATGCACACACATTCTTCAAGTACTGTATAGGAAGTGCTCCTTGACCACGTTGTGACGGTGAAAATTTGCAGAGCTAGTGTGCCCTATTTGGAAAGGCCACTTAAATCACTAATATCCAGGACTCTAATAAGCAATAAAAGTGCTTCAGATAAAAGACACTAAAAATTTTATGACTACCCCCTACTAGTGTGCTATCTCACAAATGTTCCTCTCTACTTGGAGAGAAGCAGAGATAGGTCCTTATAGTGACAAACCTCTTTAATATTTGTCTATATATAAGCTTATCTAGTTATTTATAAAACTATATAAGGTTTCTGAACTATATTTGTATCTCTTTCTCTCAGCAACCATGCCTTCTGCTATTTTGAGGTGATAGCTGATACCCAAATAAATCCTATTTGCTATATTCAGCCCATCTTTATTTTTGGTTTCTTACAACGGCTGTGGGTCTCATCAGTCTGTCCTTGAAAAGATCTGCTATTTGCCTCATAGGACAATACAGATATGATGTGCTTATGAAAGGGTAACAGAAGTTAGCAAACACAGATCAGAGATTAATTCAAACTGTAGATTTTGTATTATAAATGAGGTGGAGTTGTGGACAATATATTACCTCTCATTGGACAAAAAATCAGGAAAGTCATATTCTTACCCTTCCACCATCTCTCTGCAACATGTAGCTCTGAAAATGTGCTACAGACTTTCTTTGTTCAGGGCTAAATTTGGACATAAAATAAAATTAATCTCATCTAACTTTAGACCACTCCAGTGAAGATGCTAGCAACAAAAGTTGGTCACCCCAGACCCCCTTTACCGTCACGTAGACACAGATTATCCAACTTGCAGTTATCTGCATAGGTTTGGAGGATGTGTAGTCTTAAAACCTGATGTTCAGGCAGATACCATCCTCAGAGTCAGCTGAAGCTAATGGAAGCTGCAGACATTCAGTGCTACTGAAAAACAGAGCGCATTTCTGACGTACATAATTTGCAATGATTCTTCTGTGGCCAGGCTGGAAAAGCACTCTGATCTGTTACTGGAAATATGTTACAGAAGGAAGTTATTAAAATGCAGCTCTTAACTGAGCCACAAATTTGTTTTAATAGTTGATAAACTCTGTAACCATTTCATAACCTCAATTGTATGAGAGGTGGTCAGAGTTCATATAATGGTGGGATCCATAGAAGAGTCTACAAATTAGCGAAGTTGATAATGAGCTAATTCTTCAATTTCAAATTTCAGCATTAAAATATGTACAAGAGTATAGGACTGCATTCAAGTTTACTTTAAATACTGTCCATCTATAGCTGCTGAAGTTGATTCAGGAAAGCATTCTATCTGAAAAACAAACGCAGTATAAATTAAGAGTATTTTACTGGGAGGTTTTAGAGCTCTACCTGCTTTTAAAGTTCATATTCTTCTAGTTTTTTTAAGACATAAAATTATATACCAAACATATCTTTTCCAAAATGTAGCATTTCCTTTTGTGAAAACAGTAGATGCCAAATCTACATGTGGTAGAAACTACATGCATATACATACAGGATAGAAAAAAGGGATGAAAATGTTTTTGACTTCATGTTCCAGAGAGTCCTGTTTAATCTGATAAAGGTTTTATAAGAGGCTTAAGAAAAGGTTGAGATCATAGGCTGATTTGAAGGAAGGAAGGGGAAAGGGGAGAAGTGGAGCCAAGGCAGTGCCTGAGTTGTGATGCAACATGATGGAGCAGGGTACAAATTGAAGCAAAGCAAAACTTCCTCTCTTGTGCTTCGGGAAAATAATATCGTTCCTGTCTTATGATATTGTGTCTTGAGGGTAACTTGGGCTTCCAAATACCAGGGAAAAAAAGATGAGACTTCACTCTCCTTTTGAAAATTTGTTTACAATAATGATGTCAGGTTAAATTCCACTTCATGTGAAAGAAAAATACTGAGGATATTGGAGCATAGCTTGGGGTTTGAGGTACTAAGATGACTAGAGAATAAGAAGCCTAAATACCTCAGCTCTGTGTGGACTGTCTTCATGATGGTACTGATCCTTAGCATAAAACATGAAAATAAGAAATAAAGAGTTGTTCTTTTTTGCTCTGCAAAGCTATATATGAATCCAGATTATTCTTTTACCGTTACAGATGTATGATCTGAACAGGCTATCCTGTACTATTTCCAACACACATTGTGATGCAAGAATCTGTGTAAATGCATGGATTCCTGAATATTAAAAAAAGCCATTCTTTCCATCATGACAAAAAGTAGCTATTTCACAAGACAGAAATACTCCTGAAGGTGGTTGCAGCATCTCATTATATTGGATTGGGAAAAGCCCACAAAAATTGAAATGGCTGCTTCAATGGAGTGGATGCTAGTGAGCAAGCAAACAGTGTAGCAAAAGAAGAAACTAAAATATAAATGAAAATCAGGATTTTCTGTTCAGCTGCTGCAGCTTACATGTATTTGATCATGAATTACAAGCAAGGAAAAACTTTCTTACTGTGAGCATGGTAAAATATTTGAAGAAGTAGGGCAGAGAATCTCCAACCATGGAAATATTAAAAACTCAGTAAATCTTTTACCAGCCTGGTGTAACTGACCTGCTTCAAGCAGGGTTTGGACTATATGCCCATGAGACATCCCTTCCAGCCTCATTTATTCTATGATTAGAAAGGCTGGGCATTGATTGTACACCTAAGGCAAAAAACATCAACTTCAGGGTAAAAATCTGAGTGAAAAGCAAGACAGATTTCTGCAGCCAGAATATATCACAGAACGAAGAAGCTTGTTTTCTAAATTATTTCTCCCAACAGCTCTAAGAAGTAGAGGCAAAAACCACTTGATTTCCGATCAGAATTAATTTTCCACTTTAAGTCTGAGACATTCACTATTCACTTAAAGTCATGCTAATAAATAAAAGACACCAAAGTAGACTTAATGCTTTACCTTTAAGCTAAAGGTAGATGAGAAAACAACAGTCTTTACAGTTGCAGGTTTTCCATGTAGTACAGAAAGATGAAAATTAAAAATGTTAAGAGCTGCATTGTTTCTGGGATGCCATAAGGTTTGAAGGCTGACTAAGGCAGAGATACAATAAAGACTTGACTTCAGTAAAACAATTCGACATTTTTCTGATGCCTTCTCTTGAACAAACTGGCAAGATACAAATTGGATGGGTAGTCTATGAAATGAGTAGGAAATTTGCTCACAGGCTGCACTCATAAGCTGGTGATCAAAGGTTTTTACCAGGCTGTCACAAACAGGATTCCACAGGGATCAATATGTTGCTTCACACTGTTGAGCATCTTCTGAAATGGTCTGGACAATGAGACTGAAAGCACCCTTACCTACTTTGCTGATGACACTAAACTGCGTGGTAAGGTGGACCAGAAGGAAGAACCATCTTGGAGTGTTGTGGCAAGGCTGGGAGAGTAGGCTGGCCAGAACAATGCCAAATTCAACAAAGACAAGTGTGAAGTCCTGAAGCTGGAATGAAAAAATGAAAGCGTGCAGTACTGGCCAGGATTAGTGTGGTGCACAGCCAGCCTTGCTGAAAGGTGCAGGATGAACAGGAGCAACAAGGGTAAATCAGATCCTGGGCTGCATCTGTGGGAGCATTGCTAGAAGGAACAGAGATTGAATCATCCCACTCTGCTCAGAATTTGTCAGGCCACACCTGGAATGCAGAGTGCAGCTGTGGTCCCTCCAATTTGAAAATTATGTGGACAGACTAAGTAGAGTCCAAAGGAGAGTCACAGAGTTGGTCAAAGGGCTGAAGAACATGCCCTGTGAGGAAAGAGTTTGAAGGATTTTTTTTTTTTTTTTTTGCCAGGAGAAGAAAAGGCTTAGAGGGGACTTCATCACACTGCTACAGGTATCAAAAGGGCAACTACAAAGAGGGAGCACATGGAGAAGACAGGGAGCAACCATTACAAGTTGCACAGGCACAAGCTTCATGTCCATATCAGAAATAATTTTTTTCGGTGAGAGCAACTAATCATTGTTCCATTGTTCCCCATGGATGTGGTAGAGCCCTCATTGTTGGTGGCTTTCAACACATAGTTGGACAGTTGACTCTCTTTCCCATGCAGGATTGGACCACATGGCCTTTCAAGGCCCATCCAACCTGAGATATTCTGTAATTCTATGAAAGAGAAAAAGTACATTTAACATCACTTGGAATGTATTTGTGTGTTAAGGCATTACCTCATCAGGGAGCATATGGATGGTCAACAGTTGATTTCAGCAAAGACTTTTAAGGCTTTGGTATCTGTGACCTCTGGTTATTGCCTACACTGACTGTTCTCACACAGCAACAAACACAGACTCATCCTTGAAATAATTTTCCTTTCAGTTGCTTCCCTGGCACTAAAATTGCAAACAAAAAGACTATTTCCAACACTTCTCTCACTGCCAATCCTCCTACATAGGTTACAGGAGGAAAGTTTCCCTGGGTCAAGTATGAAGAGGAAGAGGTTTAATAAAAATGTGTGGAGCTGGACTGGAAGAACTGACATTCTGGAAGGAAAGGAGGGGAGAGTTAGCAAATATTGATTCATGTTCCACTCTGTCTCTTGGGACTGAAGACAGCAATCTCAGATCTCTGTTTCTTTATTGCCTGGAAACTGTACTGCCCATATGTCCCCAGTTCATGGCAGAAGCAGAGCTAAACAGGAGATAATTTATCATTGCTGTTCCACTCTCAGCTCATGCTGCCATGACAGTTTAAAAATATTTAAAGATCTATTGTATTCCTTGCTCTGACATGTATGCCATTATAGTTTGAATAGTTTATGAAATTTCAGCTGTTACCCAGTAAGAAAATCTTGCCGTAATTGAATGTTACACATCACTCAAGTACAGACCACCTTCCCATATGTGACTAATAGAGTTGCATTTTGCTATGAACTTTTTTCAGCTATCTTTATTTTTCTGTAGGGTAGAGATAGTCTTCAATGTCTAAGAAGCTCAATAAATGATTCAAAATTATTGTTACGAAAATCACGGTGTGATATATTGCAGTGTGCAAACCAGGGAAGGATGTTCTTTGTTCTATGGTGGAAACTTTCTGATAACCTTCTCATGTAGCCTATAGTTAAAAAAAACCCAACAAAAACAACAAAAAACTTCTGTGTTTATTTATTTATTATTCTAACAGAGCACTGAACCATTCTGGAGGGATCCTGCCACTTCTGAGTGAATTACTTCTGCCATCTCTCTTGTAATCTGAAACATGGAACCAAATCTTGTTTCAGGTCAGTTTTACTAATTGTTTTCCTGCACTAAATAAAAATTGCAGGAAAAAGGAAAATGTTGGAGAGCGAAAAACAAACCCTACTACTGGTATGAGTGCTTAGCCTTCTGCTGGTCTTTCTTGTTCTCATAGATTGTGCACAGGACTCTGGATGGTTTTGTGGGAGTCTTTACTTTCTGTTTCAGACATTTAAACTCCCATGTGAATGAAGCTTGGTACAGTGTTAAAGCAGGTCAGAGCATTGTCCATTTGAACACGACAGTAATATAGCAGAGTAACAGAGTCCCACCCTCCAGTGCCTTTATGTAAGAGCTGAGGAACACGTCCCAGGGCCTGGAGGTACTCACTGTCCCCAGACCTTACAAAGAGAAAGTTGGGTCACTGTTACGGAAATCACTGAATCTCCTGTTTAAATCATATGAACTCTCCTCAGTTACCTTGAGACATTTCAACTTTTTATTGTAACTTTTTATTCATCTTTTATATATTATTAAACATATTTTTCGTGGAAGAATACTGGATATTTGAGGTGTAGTTCAACTACTGTAAGCCAGAGAAAATCAAAACCATATATTGTGATGCTTTTAAAGTTTTCTTCCTAATTTATGAAGACTGTGTGGGAGAAGACAACAATCTGTACTCAGGAGAAATACAGTGAATCAGCCTGTTCCTTATGGTGAAATGATCTTTTAAGCAGCTGCTGTACCTTGTAGAAAATAATTGAAAAAAATGCAAAACCCAAAACAAAAACAAAAAACCAAACAAATAAATTCCAGATTCTACTTTAATAAACATAATTTTAAAAAAATTAAGCTGTTGTTCTTGAAACAAAAATACTGCTCTCCAGTCTACAGTCTTAATGCAATATTTGGTATAGTTTGGAAACATAGTGTAATGCTACTTCCTTTTCTATTTGGCTGTAGAAGCAAGGGTTATTAATCACGCTAGACTATTATGGAAGTTAAGGAAAAACACAAAAGGGGAATGGTGCACAGACTTATTGTCTCAGGGACAAATGTGGGAGAGGTTCTTCCCTAAGTGCCCCCATTTGCAAACAATGCTGGTTGAGATGCCTTTTTAGGAAATGCAGAATATTTTCTGCATAGCCAGCTGACCAGCTAGGGTCAGAGAGAACCTTCATTGCCTTCTGTCACTGCTGTGCAGCATGCCTGTCAGCAATAGCCACAACTTGCCTTTGCTCATCTACTGTGTGGAAGAGGTGACAGAACAGAGAACTTATGCACCACAGAATCACCTGGAGAAGTGGTGATCAGTTTGATTTGATCTGAGTTGATTATCACGCTTGGTCTCTACTCTGGGAAGTAAAGGGCAATAAGGAAAGGAGCTGGTAAACTCAGTGACAGGACAGCATAGGGTGGTGTCTGTTTATCTACATCTTTTCTGGAACAGAAACCAGCTGAGAATTTGACAGAGATGAGGACGGTCAGTTTTCATTTTTGGCCTATATTAACTATCTTACTGGTGTCATTGTGCTAAGAGAATAATAAAATAAATATTAAAGGTCTGGGAATTGGATGTAAAATCTGAGGAATGTTGGGATCATGTTACTCAGGAGACTACTTGAAGGGTCATGTACTCTGACATCTCTTCAACTTATTGTCCCATTTTGAGAAACCCCAGAAATATGAGAACCATCACCACTGTCTTTGTTGGGCACAGTCCTCTATGGTTTATATTCTTTGAAGGCACAATAGAATAATGTTCCTTCATGCATTCCTGTTTCACTTTCTGGTCTGACCAGACACAGCAATGGCCCAGAAAATCTGATAACCTCAATAACAACTGTTCTTGTTCACTGTGGACATCTGCTACAAGTCTCAAGGGACTTCTGAGGCTTTTGGCAGTCACTGACTCCATTCCAGATTGTTGTTATGACTACATATAATTGCATTTTCATTTATATGAGGAGAAAGCATTTTAAGCTTTTTCTTAGTGACAAATCTTGGGTCATCCTGCCTTACTTGGTCACTGCATGCACAGGGGGATTCATCGGTCAAAAAAAAGCCACATGTCAGAGACCACCAAGAACTGCATGTTCATACACAGAACTGTTTCTTGGCTCCATGGTAACTGTTGCATGAGGTATAAACGACTAATTGAACTAAACAGAAAATGGCCACTCAACATTTCACAGAATCATAGAGTCATTTAAATTGGAAATCTTATGATCAGGATGCCATTGGCCTTTTTGGCCTCAGACACCTTCCTGGCTCACGTTCAGCTGTGTTGACCGGGACTGGCAGGTCCTTTCATACTGACCAGCTTCCCAGCCACTCTTCTCCCAGCCTGTTGTGCTGCATACAGTTGTTGTGATGCAAGGGCAGGACCCAGCACTTTGCTTTTTTGAATCTCATACAATTGTCCTTGACCCATTGATTCAGACTGTCCAGATTCCCCTGAAGGACCTTCTTCCCCTCCAGCAGATGAACATTCCTGCCCAGCTTAGTGTCATCTGCAAAGTTACCAAGGGTGCCCTCGATCCTATCATCCATACCATTGATAAAAATATTGAACAGGGCTGACCCCAGTACTGAGTCATGGGAGCACAGTTTGTGACTGGCCACTAACTGGATGTAGCTCCATTCACTACCATCCTCTGGGTCCAGCCACCCAGCCAGTTTTTAATCCAGCTAAGAAGGCATGTGACCATGAAGCTTTTCCAGAAGAACATTGAGGGAGTAAGTGCCAAAGGTTTTGCTAACATCTGGGTAGAATAGTCACCCACTAAGCAGGTCACCTTGTTGTAGAACGAGATTGGGTTAGTTATTTTTGCCCTTATTCTTCCCTAGGCAAAATTCTTTGCACCTGAAAAGGTAGGTAAAAGAAGGACCTACACATTTGCAGCACTTTTGACCCACTCCCAGCCTTTTTCAAATACACTTTAGAGGAAAACTAACATCAGGCAGCATGAGCTACAATACACTTTCCACAGAGCAGGTTCTGTCTTGCAGCAAAATAAGAAATCCTACCTCACAGAACACATTTGTAAAGGCATTCTATACTGTCAGTAGGAAATAGGCACTAAGGCATATCTACAGATCCCATTTGGTGAGAATTTGGTTCTGGGCACTTGAAATATTTTAAGGTCCAGAACTTCATTCAGTGGATTTGTCCTGTTTCTTTTCCATCTGCAGGGTGTGGAAGAAAGGCAACAGCTTTCTTTTGTCCCGTTTCACAGACTCCACTTCAGTTATGTACACACTTATCTCATCAGAGCAAAATAGTTTGTGAATTCAGATTCATGCACTTGTCTCTGCTGCCTAGGTTAAGATGTTCCAGAAAGTTGATTTGAAAAGCAGTAGGGATAAAGTGATGATTTACAACATTCATGGCATTGCAATGGTTTCATTTCCCCCAGCAGCACCCATATATGTTCAAATGCAGCTGATGCTATGTCATTGTAAGCTTTTGTTATTGTGTTCAAATTCTTATGGGGTGGGGGGCGTCCAGATGTAAATTGAAGATCCAGGAAATCCTTCATACTGAGGTCAGAGGTTTTACATCCCTGGGTTCAGTCTGAGAAACAGAAAACTTGGAATGGAATTTTATTCCAACCTTTTTTTTCTCTGACATTCAGGGTGGCAGCAGCTGTTAGTGCTGATGTTAATGACTTTGTGCCCAAAAAGACACAGCAAGTGACAGATTGTTAATGATTATATAGGGTGATCATCTTTCAAATGCTTCTAAAGTATCTTTTTATTATTATTGATATCATTCATTGTTACTGACCAGATTTGAACACCATCATTCACAAACAGCCCTTCATCTCAGAAGAAATCAGAGTGGTTAGTTTAGGTGGAGCAGCAAATTCGGGAAAAAAATAATTCATTCTGCTGTTTATGATGGGAAGATTTTCTTTCAATTGTGGAATACAAGGAATAGCACACCATTACAAACTCTGATTTCTACATATTTTCTGGTATTCCAGCATTAAAAAGTCATGACAAAACATGGCCAGAATGTTTCAAAAATGTATAGGGATGCTGAATTTTAGATATGCAAGTCCAGTGAAATTCAATGAAGATACTAATATGAAAGCAAAAACGATGCTGATATTTAGAGATAAAAAAGGCAAATGAACACAACTCTCTGAGTTACTACGCAGGGATGTGGGCCAGTAGTGACACTGTCATTGTAAGAACATATATTCTAGGCATACGTACGAAGCTGGCCATCTCTCAGTTATCTGGAAAAAATCCAAGATCAGAGGTGAAATTCATGTTTCTGTGGGATATGCATTCCTCCCTTTTCTCTACATTTTCCTTTTTATTTTTATTTCTGTGTATTGGGAATGAACTGGGGTCCAGCTAGTGGCAGCGAGTGCTCAAACAAACAAGCTCTGCTAAACCCTGCGGCAGAGCGAGGCTGGGGGCGAGTCCAGAAGCTGAGTCAGTGTGCTCTAACTGAGAGATTTAGTGGGAATATGTCAGCATCCGAAAAGTGATGGCTGGAAATGCATCTGAGCTCTAGGGTGGGCTATTTTAAGTATGAAGAATTAATTGTAGCTGACCTCAGAATTAGTCTGCAGGTTGGACACTCTTTTATAATGCATGACAGGCTTGTCAAGTACTCAGAACAGGCATGTGAATGCATCGGTCTAGCAAAGCTGGGCTTCAGATCCAGTTTCTTTTCCTTGTTTGCCTGGCTATTTGCCTGGCTTTTTTAAAGGACATGAAGGTGAGCAGCAGGAGTAGGGAAAGCATAGCTTTCACTTGCTCTTTTTTGTTTCCATGGAAAAGTAGAAAAGTCTGAAAGGTCTCCATTTCATCCCAATATGGAATGGAAAACTATTTCTCAAATTGAACATATTCCTGGAATGGGAATAAACAGTTTCCTGCTCATTTCTATTCGTGGTTCATCATTCTTTCCATGGATTTCAGATTATGAAGCCCAAACACCTTGGAATACTGGTCCTTGCAGGAGACACTTAGAATGGTTGCTCATGTGTGAGTGAAGATGGAGGGCAGTGGCCATATAAAAACATCCCACAATTTCCTTCCTTTATTTTCATAGTACTCCTTTGGCCTTCAACTAACACCAACCATTTAGGAGAAGAAAAATATGATGAAAGCCTGAAATAAATAATTATACAGTCCTGCATTTCTCTCAGCAATGTTCAGCACTTATTTTTAAAGCATGCCAACACTAATACACAATTGTTAAAATGCTTCAAGTTATTTTCTATTCATGTAGTGATGAATTTTTTCCACTGATGTTTTTTATTTGATTAAAAAAATGCAGCTAACCCATATGAGAGATTGTCATCCTAAGTATGATTGATCAGGTCAAAAGGAAAAGAAAAAAAAAAAGAAACAAAGTTAAGAGGTAGCAGGAAAAAATGCACAATTGTCCACTGATTGAATATCTGACACCTCTGGTGAATGAACCTGGGCAAGATGATTCATAGTATGATGATTTTATTAGATGAGGGATATTGCTAATTAAGTAAGCAGCTATTGCAGTCAAGTGCTTAATCTTCTGAACATTTTTGTCTTTGCTGTTCTCTGGAATCCTGTGTCTCTTATTATATTGTTATATGCAGAACTTGTAATAATTTTCCATATCTTTTATGCTTTTAATTAATCTATCATAATGTTGCATGAGAACCTTCTGCCAAGATGTTCTGGTAAATGTTCTAGTGCAGCATATAGCTGGCCTCTTACAGAGCAGCAGATAGCTTTACCTCAGTCCTCTATCACACCATCACTTCTTCATTTCCATGCCATGTTTAAAGTGTTGCTTTTAGCTAGTGAACAGGAAATGGGCCTCTTTTACCTTGCTAACTTAAGAATCTGTATTTCTTGTGCAGTGTTATCTCTAGAACAGATGGAAGCTAAAATACCTTGTTCTTTTATAATTGCCATCAAAAGGTGATATCTGATCACATTTTGACTTGATTGATCTTAGTAAATTTTAATGTCAAGATATAGAAATTGCAAGAAATAGTAAACTGAGAAGAGAGAAGGAAGAGAATATCTTTACCATAGTGCATTAGTTTTATACAGATAAAATTTTTAACACTACAGTCATCCAACAGTGCTGTTGAAGAAATTTTGCCAGTTTATCTGACCAAAAGGTACTAAGAGGTACTTATCAGTCTTTTGATACAATTCCTTGCAAGACCAAGCAAAACTGCATAGAATTTTCTTTCCCATCACCCGGCTGGGAATTACTTGCATTGGTGGAATGTTACCTCTGCAGGAAAATGAAACGCTGCAATTAAACTTGCAGATTGCTCAGCTCAAGCCTTAAAAGCCTTGAACTTCCTCACGAAAGAAGCTTTCAGATTATTTCAGCGCTGGTATAATGAGTCAGAGGACATGAAAAACATTCCTGTAAACCTTGAGAAGTACTCTGGGTAGGCAAATAACATATACAGTCTGCATAAACTGCAGTTCAGTTCTGATTTGGGCCGTGCAAATAATGTGATCATGTGAATGGATCCAGATAGTTGCACCTTCATTCCCAGAGCCTAGAATGCAGTGAGCACTTTAATCTTAGCAGGACAAAACAGTTTGCACCACACAATATTCAGTCAGATTGGAGATCAGGTAGAATGGGTATGTAACTGTCCAACCCTATCTGTCCTACATTTGTTTGCTTGCAAACTCTGAGGCAAGTGAAATCTTTTGCATTCATTTCAAAGATTAGGTAGGTACAGAAAGTGCATTTTGAGAGAAAGAAGGATCAGATACAAAGGACACAACTGTTAAACAAACTCCTCTGTCTGACCATTCACACTCCCAACTCCAGACTCACTCACTGCTGGGACCAAAGTCCCTTCAGAGGGGACAGCTCCAGTGAACCCACAGCTGTCGTGCTTGGCTCCGTGCGCACCCATTCCACAGCCACACCAGGTTTCCTGACCAGTTCACCCCCCAGTTTCCTATAGAAGGGTCAGAGTTCTGGTTCCTTGAAGCCATTTATTCACAGTGCAGCAAAACAGAAAGAACTCGAGCTGGTGCCTCCAAGGAGGGACCCCCAGCAAAGGAAGTCCTGGGTTTTCATATGTCCAGTCCAAGTGTGCAAAAGACACAATCTTCCTCTTCCTCAGTCCTCATCTCTTGAGTGCTTCTGGGTGTCTGGTCCCCTGGCTCTCAGGGCATGAGTATATTTAAACAGACAGAAGTAATATTACTTATCATAGAGCTTGTACACAGAACTAGGAATAAACAGGAAGCTAAATTTCATAGGTGAAGTTCTAGTTAAAGATATTGTAAATAGATTGTTCAACAGGTTGTTGAAAATGATGTGCTGCCATCACGGCAGGTATAGGAGAGGGTAATAAAGAGTGGAAGATACCAGAGCTCTTATTGAGAGCATTATAAGGATGGAAATTAGCAAGTAGACAGGGTGCTTTTCCCAGGTGCTTCAAACATTGTAAATAATTTCAATTTATTATTATTTTTTAATGAGATTGTGTTAGAATTTTGATTGGAGTTTATCTTTTTTTGGTCCCAAATGATTTCTGATCATTACATATGAGCAATAAAAAATGTGACTGTGTGGGCTGGCTATAATGAAGCTGAGATTTTGTATTCATTCATCACAAGATGTAACTCCTAAGTGCATCTGTTATCTATTTAAAGATCTTATTTCTTATGGGTAGTTTTATGGATAATTGGGTTAGAGAGGATCTTTGTAGAAAATCATCTGGAAAGAAGGTACATAGAGATTTCAATATGGTTTGCTATTGCAGACTCAGTCGTCAGAAAAAATACGAAAAAATATTTACTGTATATAGATTTAGTCATATAAGCTTTAGCTTAGCATTTCATACAGTCGTGAGGACCCTCTCTATCAATGTTTCATGGAAGTTCATCTGTTGTCTTACACACCTGTCCTGTGATGTGGAGAACTGGCTTGTGAAACTGCTTATGCCTCAGCAATTAATATACAGATCCTAAACAGTAGCTTAGGTGCGACACTTCCAGTGGCTGATAACATAAAACTCACTTTTGGAATACAGCTAAAACCTCTCTGCTCAGGTTAAAGCCTCTGAGAAACCTTCCAAGGAGAGAGAAACACTCAGGTCTTGTGAGGTCCTAGAGGAAGCTGGGTACAGATTTCAGCAAATATGTGAAAAACTCCAGTCTCAGACATGAGGATGCCCCTCTTCCCTAGAAAAGGAGGCACATGGCAGCAAAAGCCTACATGCAAAAATCCTGATCTCATTTAAAGCTCTCTAGTCCTGTGTTGCTTGTATATATATTACAGTGAACTTCAAAAGCAACAGAAGCAGTGAGTTGCTGACACAAGGGAAGGAAATAGAGGTAGGCATAAGCTCAGACACGGTCACATGCATGAGTCAGTGGAGAGTGTAGAGACTTGTATTCATATTCTCTGTGCAAACAGCAGAAGTTGTTTAAAGAAATACCTTCTCAGCTGTTTGCTTACTGGAGGCTACTGTTCCTGCAACTGTGCTGGTAGAAAGGAATGTGTATGAATCAGAGGCTCCCACTCACAGACCTGCATCTTCATGTAAGACCCTTTTATCACCAGCGTTAGCTAAGACACTGGACCTGATAGTCCCATCAGGGAGATACAAGCACAAACCAAATTCTTCTGATTCTGTGATGAGGAAGGAGAAGAAAATGATGAGCAATGGAAGGCTGTAAATTAATAGGCAGACATCCACCAGAAATGGTTTCTCAAAAACCTAAACTCCAAAAACCTCCATCATTCGTGTGTTCTGCAATCAGAGATTTGTTTATGATAGGGAATATGCTTAGTGCTAGAGGAGGTCCAAAAGTATAAGCAAGAATTAAATACCTGTCTCCTCTTGATTTTCAGCATAACCTATCTTACATTAAAAGTCAAGGGGTTTAGTGAAACAAAGCATTGCTCTGTACCCTTCAAGTGTTTCACAGTGGACCTCAATGCCCTGTTTTTCAATACATTTCTGAGAAGCATTTAGTTTTCATCTAGAAATTGCTGTGCTATTTTTGCATATTCAGATTTCTGTATCATTCCAGTTTGGAGAGGCCAACTGTTCCCTCTGTTTCCATATGAAGATAGAATGAATCAGTGTTACTTCCATCCGTACTGCCATTCCCCCAAATGCTTTCACAGATGTACTGGGAACATGGAGTTCTGTGGTCTGTAACTGTAATACCCCAGACTGGGCTGCTTTCAAAAACCTCCTTGCAGAAACCATACGATTTTAAGTAAGTCAAGGCTGGTAGGAGTTACCACATGTTGCATGAGGAAAGATCCCATGAGGCTGCTCAGGTGATAGCAAAGCTTTAACAGGAAAAAAATTTCACAGAAGCAAAATTTCACTGAAGGTTTCCAGCAATCTGGTTTGCATCCTTAGAAGAAAGTTCCCATGTCTCTAAGACTGTACAAGCCCAATACTTACTAGATGACTATAAGGTTGTTATATCACTTCTTTTCAATTTGTTGTGTACATTTTAGCTAGCTGCCAAGAAGCTTGGTACTGGTGTTCCACATATTCCACTCTCTTCTCCTCAGAAATATGCTAGAAATCTAGCATATACTCTTAAATATAAGAAGAAAGCTGATTTTATATCTAGCCTGCTGTGAGAATGAATTCACTTCACAGCATCATAGCACATCACTGGTAATAGCTCAGCACAGGTATCGGTGTGAGCTCAGAATGGAACAACTAATTAAATCTACATTCCTGATGAGGGAATCAGGGAAGGCAGCAAAGTACAGTGGCAAGACAATGACAACAGGAGGGATAGGAAGGTCTTCAGCTCATAGGCCTTCCAACCCAGCAAGCCTGGGCATTTTTTCCTGACACTCCAATAGAAATAACATCAATAACAGTTGGGAATAAAGTGCTAAATAATAGTTAAGAATAAAATGGAGGCCACATAATCTTTCCCTATCTGTGAGACACTTAGGCTCCACCAGCTGTGTTGGCTGGCTTCCTACATCTGGGCTCCAAAATGGGTAACAAGAAAACTCTGAGAGTACTATTTTAAGAACTCTGGCACCAAGCAGAGTGGAGAAAGGGGAAAAAAAATCAAAAGAAAAAAAAAAAATCCCAACCCTCCACTTCTTTACTGAAATCATTCTGTTGAAAGCTTTTCTCTTTGGCTGCCACAGCTCACCAAGCAGCCTAATGTGCCAGCTATTAGTACCCAGCAGAGAGCATGTTTGCAGCTATTCAGCAAAACTATCACATGTCCTTACCGAAGGAAAGAGGGATCAGCTGCCGAACACTGGAGCTGATGAAGAGCAGAGCTATTAAGGCAAGCAATAAAAAAACCCACAGCCCAGAATGTGGACTGATTCTTCTTCTTATTTTTTTAACCTAATGGATGACATTTATAACTGGAAAGTATGAGTCAGTATACTGTGCCAGCATGGGGTCTTTATGATGTTTTCATCTTGCTTGTTCTTCCTCCTTGGCTAGGACCGTTCTGTCTTGTTGATTTGTAAGTTTTAGGTTTCTTGCAGTACTTCAGAGATGGGCATTCACTTGTGTTTGTGTGTGCATGTAAGAAGCAACCACAGGTCAGTGAACTGGAAGTAGAGAGCTAAACTGCTCAACTCAGAAAATTTTTAGGGAGTAGTGAGACTACTTTACAGTGCTGGGACCTCTAAATTATTGTTGCCAAAGTGTCACCGCTGCCAAATGTGGCAGTGACGTGAGTGGGGGAGGCAAACACCCACTTGCTAGCGAGGACAAAGTGGACACAGCTCCCTCTCCACAACCACTAATCTAAGCCAAAATGCTTTAAAAACACAGTACTGTTTGTCCTTTGGTAGAACATGAGCAAATAGAATGCATTTGACACAGAGTTTTCTCTGTAGTATCACATCTCTAGCATGTAACCAAGAAACAAAATTATACTACTTATTGCAAAGATATTAGAGTCTGGTTACCTGAGAAACAACACATTCAATTCTAGATTCTGACTCCAGAAAGTTCTCTTTAGAGAAGAGATCAGGCCTGAAGCATTTCCCAGGGTGAATTAATCGAGCAATGCCTGGTATTGGAAAGTCCTTTTCTGACACAGAACCAGAATTCTTTTATGGCAGCTTCTCCTACTCTGCAAGTCCCTGACACCGAATCCATGTTTTGACCAGCAAGCTCCTGCTAGGAGAGTGATTTCCAAGACCCATGCAAGGCAATGTCACCTAGTCTGGGCTGGTGCAGCACAGGGTCACCCCACAGCTTCCTGAGAGTGCAGGGAGGTGCGAGGGGCCCGCAGAGCCTTTGCCTTCCTTTTCCCACAGCTGATATGGGTCATGCTCAGCGCAGCTGAAAATTGAGCCCTCAGGCAGGGAGCTATAATGAATTCACTAGATTAGGCAATGAAAGCCAGTGTGAACAAAACAACCAGCTGGCTCAAGAATATTTCACACTAGCATAAAAATGCTATGGTAGGGGAGGAAACAAGCCTCAGAATGTCCCCTTTCATTCCTCTGAAAATCATGCCCATCTTTTAAATATATATTTTTATAGCCTCCACTTACTTGTGAAAGTTAAAAGAAATAAAGGTATTTTCATCCTCTGTGTACTGTTACAGTTATTAAAAATAGTAAACTCTTGTAGAATGTGATGCACCTTGATGAAAAATGGTTTGTGAGGGAATTTTACCTGAAACTCAGGAATTTTTTTCTTTTCTTTCATAATGAGTATTGGAATCCACATCATTCAGGTCTTTGTAGTTCTTTTTTAATACTGGAAAACTAAAAGTTTTAGAAGTATTTATAAAAATTATTTCTAAAAAATGTAAACTAATAACGTTATACATGTAAGGTAGTGCAGCTCCAGAATTAGAAACTTAAAATGCTTTCTACCTTTATTACTGGAAGTGGAACAATTATTTCAGCACAGACTAGGACGACGACAAGACTTGACTCTAGTTTATTTCTTTGCTTTTATCCTCTGACTAGGGTTGTGTTGAAACCCAGTGTTTCCAAACATTGTTGTTTTTCCTTTATCTGAGAGGTGACTTTTCAAATGTGAGCCAAGCCACCCACACTCTTCCTGTGATTATTCTCAAGAAATAGGAAGAAAATTCCACACAATATCCATACCCAATAGCGTTGCAAGGTTAGTTTCACTTGATTAATAGTTTGCTTTCCTTTCCAGTTCGCAAGAAATGTGTGTTCCCATGAGGTGTTTTAGAAAAATGTGTTATTCTACTGGAAGAATCTCTCCTATGGATGCCACTCTTACCAGAAAAAACAGATGTCAGTAAAAAACAGCCTCACATTTGGTATTTGAAGGAGTGAAAGGCAACACTTAGGAATTCCCGCATGGCGTTGCCCTTAAAATCTCCTAAGGAAATCCACCGTAAAATACAGTATGTGCTGAGAACAGGCTGGGGCACCTAAATATGGATTGCTTTTGGCTTCAGCTATTCAGAAATCCCCAGAACAGGTGCCAAATTAAGTTACCCTACTAGCTGCTTTCCATGGCTGAAGGTCAGTAATAGTTAACATGGGAAGGAATTTGGATAGCACATCTCACAATCCCAGAGCTCTGTGACTGCTTAAACATACCAATGCATTCTTACCTCAGAAAACCTCAAGTGCAGAGCAGTTTCACTTTCCTTTGACATGGAAGGAGTTTACAATTTATAAGGAAAACACATTAGTCTTTGGAATCAATGTTAATTTATGCCACATTTCCCATCTATTTATAACTCAAGCATTCTAAATTAGACTATTAGATGCAAATATATTATAATCTGACAGAAGGCTAAATATTCCATAAATCTGATTTGGAAAAGGGAAATATTCGTCCATATATAGCTGACTAATGGTTCTGAAATTTGCAATTTCAGAAACATGATTTTTTCAAAGAACTGCTGACAATCCATGTTAAACTTTGAAGATTAATGTGTTTAGCCATAATTTTGCTCCCATTCGAATTTTATTTTGTTGTCAGCTTGTTTCTTATTGCATTCTTTGTTTCTTAGAACTCGTATAAATAGAAAATTTTTGTTTCTTGAAAGCCATTTGATCTCCTTTTCATTTCCCACCTGCAATTACAACTCTTTCTGGGTGACATCACCCATTAGAAGCAGTGAAAAGAATTCTGATAAATAGCTGAATAAAGAATTATTGACATCAAGAGGAAAATAGCCATCTGGAACTGATGAACTCTCAAAAAGCCTGTTTGCATGCAAGAATCATGAATAAGAATCATTATAATCAGGCAAATATAGAAAATACTCTGCCCAAGGTATTCAATGCAAACTTAATGCCCAGAACTGGAAAGCTCATGAAGGTGGTTGTTAATGCAAAGTTAAATATTTAACCTGGGTAGCTAGAGAATATCACAAGCACTGACACACCAGCGGTGATATATTACAATGTTTTATTTCAGTAAACAGTGAATTAGCACAGCCCTTTCAATTATTGTTTCTTCCACATCTTATTAAATTCAGGCAGGGTGCACTTTTAAGAATGTCCTTCTGTATAGATGAATTTAATTCTGCAGAGAAACACCCTGTAAGTGCATGGTAAGTCCATATTCCTATTGGTTTGCTGTTTTACCGTTATCCTTAGTCCTCAGACTATTAGTTGCCACATCTCTGTCCAAACTCTGAGCAAGCATTAGACAGTATAATTCTCTGAATGTGACTGGAGTTACCTGTTCCAATCAAGAATCTAGTATTTTTCTGAAGCAAGCACTAGTATATACCGCTGTTGCGGTTTGGCTTCTTTGGTTTTGGTTTTTTNTTGTTTTTTTGTGTTTGTTTGTTTTTGGGGTTGTTTTTTTTTTTTTTTTCTATGGGTATATTATACTCATGTTAAGCACAGACCTTATTCATATTTACTACATGGACATAGAGTTATGGACTGCAACCCACTTCCTTCTTTTAGGAATGAAATAATTTTTGAGAAGACATAACAAGCAGATATTTCTGGTCTGTTGCAGTTCTTAACATTCACAGCATAAAATTGAAGACAAGGACTGTATAGCATGTACTAGTAATCACAAGTTTTGGTTCTTCTTTTGAAGGAACAGAAGAAGTTGTAGAAAGGAGTTCCTGTCACTTTACATTTTTTTTCCAGAGAAGACAGAAGCATTTTCTATCTTGATTTTGGTACTTTTGCTTTGCTGTCTAGAAGGAACATGATAGATGATTCTAGAGAATTTTTGGGCTTATGCAGACTAGAGTTTAACTCACAGGTACAGATTATTGTCATGATAGTGACTTTTTTTGGAAAAATCTGCTAATCTGCTTTCTTCACTGAATAATAAGACATAAAAAATTACTAGACTTCAGAGTATGTTGAAAGAAAATGGCACATAGAGATTAGACAGTAATAACCTCAAGCAGAATAACAACAGACATACAGAGTCTTACAGTGACAATAGGACTGTGTCCACAATCACAAAAGTATTTCCGTAGCACTTATAGCAGCACTGTTTACTATTAGCCACGGATAATGTCAGGGCTTTCCATTGTACTTTGAACTTACACAGCTTATCACTTCATAGTAGAGATGATCCAAATGCATTCTCTGGTTCAAATGTAGTTCCCCTCTGAAACAACTTAATAGGTGGTCCTACTTCAAACTTAATTATTTCTTGTTACCTCTAAACCTAGTTATATCTAGATTTTTATTTCTTTTTCATGCACGGGTTATATCTGCTCTAAATCCATCAAAGCTACTGTGGGTTTATACTATTGCAAAAACAAAAATAAAACAGGCAATGTGTATTCTCTCATTCCCAGGAGCTGCTGACTCTCCCTGTTTGGAATGACACTTACGGGAAACCCACAAGCTCTGAGGAAGTTATTAGTGATTCCACATATTAGTGGCTAGCTTCTTTTTCCTTCTGCCTTTACTCAGAGTCAGGAGTGAATGCACAAGAGACAGATTTTCTTGTTTGGACTCAGTTGTTCATTAATTCTTATCTATAGTACAGAGAGTTTCTCAGCACTTCTAGCTAACAAGCTAAAAGCAAGAAAAATGTTGGTGTATCTAGGTAGTTACAAGGTCTTTTAAAGGCTAACTATCCAATTAAAAACTAACATCTCTACTATTTATACTTTTGACCCGATGACCAAACACCTGTGACCCACACTGCAGTACTTTCTAACCAACCAAAAACTCCTACCTGAAATCATGAAAAAGAAGGAACAGAAGGGAGAAGAGCCACCACCCAAGAACCTCCATCTTGTCCATACCTATTACTATATTCTAAAACCCCAAATTGCAAACCCTTCACCATGTGATATTATACACTTTTATTCCAACTACACACCAATGATTCCAACTCCATCACTCAAATTTGGAAGCCTTCTCCAAGGCCTCGAGTCAAAAACAATGCTCTCCTGGGGGTCAGTGTCAGAAAGCACAGAAAGTTCAAAATTCCCAGGCTTCAGGGATCCAACAGAAATGACCAAACCAGATTTGATTTAAAGCAGATATTTTGAGAATTCAGGTAGACAGTATACGTAAGTGAGGTGACAAAACTTCTGCTAAGCCATCCCTAGTCTTCTGATAGTCTTAAACACTAAGAGAGATGGAAATCAGAAAATAGTTTCAGAAACTCTGATTCTGAGAGAGATGTGTTTTGCATATGACCCTTTCAAAAATGTCAGCAACAGTGTATTTGCCTTTCTTGATCATTTAATCAATGCCTTCTGGCTACACAAGACACTAGCAAGTACATTTTGACTCCAAACAAATTATTCCAAAACTGTCAGAAGTGACTTTTTACATGGATCATAATTCATGTGACATTTACCGTTCCTGGCAAAAGCTGGCACAGACATGCCCAAGGAACTACCATTTTCCTCTGAGAAAGGGGAACGTCAGAATCGTTCTTTTACCAAAGAAGACAAGCAGTTTGTTGCATGGCAGACTTTTACTTTGTGCATTTTATTTAAAATCAAATAGGTAATAGATAGTCATTAAAGAGAACACTGTGACCTCTTTGACTGCAATCAGTGATGTCACATAACTTCACTGTGCTTCATACTGTCCAGATGACACAGTTCCTCATTTTTCTTCATGCTGGGTTGAGATCATTGCTTGGGTGAGAGGCAATTACCTGAAGCATGTCTGAGAGTTGCTGGCAGACTGTCTGAGAGAGGCACTGTCTGAGTCTAAAGGAGCAATTTCCTTCCTTTTACCCAAACTTGAGGACTGAGAGAACCTTTTAGGATCTTTAGGTGCATCTTGATGCATTGGCAACAACAGCAGCCAGGGAATTGTTCTGTTTTATTTTCTTGTTTACAAGCACATGTACAAATGAAGATTTTCCAGTGTTTTGTCTATCCAGAAAAAGCAATTATACACTCCAGATTTTAAAAGCACTGAAAACCTCATCAGGAGAAAAATACACTTTGTTTTCTACTTCAGGTCGTTTGTGCATTGCTGCTTAATAGCTATCCTCACTTCTACTACCATTTCCATTCTGGATATGCACTAATTGTTGGCTTTTTAGTTCAATGTATCTGAAGGGGAAAGTCACAAAGCAACAGACAAGATCACAAGTAGAATATGAGCTCATGGTCCTCACATCTGGAGTTCTGGATGGATGAACTTCTACCTCAGTGTTATCTTTATTTTCTGGTCTAGTGTGCTGATTTTTATTGAATACTGCTGATATAAGAACTTAGTATAATAACTATGTGTAATATAGTAATATAATATAATATAATATAATATAATATAATATAATACAATATAATGTAATTTAACTAAGTTATAATAACCTAGGATTTTATTAAGAAGAAACTTTTCTAGATTTTGAAGGTTGGAAAGTATTTCTTTTAAATCGTATCATCTTGACGTAATCAATAAAGTGAGGTATTGTATATGCATGGGAATGTATACTTTCATTGAGATTATTTGAGACAGGTGCATCATATAAATTGATAAGATAATTACATTAATTACATTGCTGTTGCAGAAATTAAAAGCAAGAATTTGCTATAAAATGCCATATAATTGCTAATACAGAAACTGCGGTGTGATTGTAGTTTATCAGACATACTTATCTGAAGGTTTCACTTTAATAATTTCTGCTATTAGAGAAGATAATATGACTTCATTTCCCAGCACTGAGGAATGAAGCTATTTCACAGGTTGATGCAAACAGAAGCAGTTAGCTGTAATAGTTTATTGGGTTCAGTTCCTCACTATCACTGCATCATACACAGCTGCTTTACAAGGACAGAAAGTGCTTTTATTTTTAGTTCACTGTTAAGCATGCATTATAATCTCTTTATTAGTTTTCTGAACATAGCACATACCATCATAAATATTTTAGTGATGCATTCAGAAAACAGGTAGCACAGCTTGTCTGTTTTTACATACTATTACCACCTGGTGCTGCTAGGGCAGGATGAGGACTGAAACGTCCACTGAGAAACTGTCTAAGATCTCACTTCTTGTAACAATTTCAGTTAAAGTGCATCTTAAGAGATGAACAGAGTGGATGGCAGTATGAATGAAGATAGGTTTTACAGATGAAGTCTGTTCCAAAGATGAGCCTTTCAATAGTG
>PYHW01010644.1:3949032-4022364 GCA_013186435.1 Turdus rufiventris | reverse complement strand
TATATTAGTATACTGTGTTTTGTTGATATATACAGAAGTAATTTCCAAGACCACATAGGAAAAAAAAGGAAAGTGTGTGCTGTTTGTTTGGATCATTTATTCAGTCATTGCCCAGTGAAGGCAGATCTCAGTCATTAATTGTTCATTTAGTATCAGTTACCACTGTGCCTACCCTGTGCAAGTTGCTTTGCAAACAGAACTATAGAGATATGTTTAATCTCTTACCTCACTGAGAGTATTTCATAAAGAATACATGTAGGGGATTACATGAAAAAATGTATGGCCTTTTTTGCTGTGTGCTTAATTTGTTTTTTTTTTTCCTGACCTACATTTTGTGTGGCATATGTCAGGAGAGCTTAAGCATTTTATAGTACTACTTCTGTGTGCACTTTCCAACACCTTTTCCTACTGCCTCTGGCTGCTATGTATGAAAACCTGAAGATCTGCCAAATGTAGAATGCCATGCAAGGTAGCTGAGCTATTCCAAGGGCAGATGGCTAAAAGTTAGACTGTTACTGAAGTATATTAGTCCCCAGTGTAAAGTGGTGTATCTTTCTAATATCTCCAAATAATGTAGCACAAACTGCCTTATTTCCTCCACTCTCTTTAGTATCACTGATTTACTGAGTCAGGCTGTAGTTGTGAGAGGTGAAAGGAACGGTGGCTGACAAACTGCAGAAACCACTGTAAAACTTAGATGAGAGGGTTGATGTCCATGTTTCAAAGACAGCAATATTCTGTATGAAATCCTTATCTTGACATTCTCCTTCACTTCAAATAATTCCTGATAAATTGTTCCTTTTGCCTCTGGGGTAGTGTAGCATGCAGTATACAGTTTCCACCCACTAACAGTGTGCTATTTAGGAACACTACTTCATAAAGAAAACCATTAACATTTGAACTCACTTTGAAATACTAAACTTATATTCTTTAAGCAAATGCTTTTTTTATTCTATTGGTTACTTAGTTTAATAATCTATTTATCCCTGAATATTATTTCTAAAAATATCAGTGGAAATAGCTTGGATGCAGTAACTGGATGATAAGTTGACAAGTTTCTTTTCAGCTGTAGGTGAAATGTCCCTGTTGTCATGCATGATGTTTGACATTTTAAAAAGTATCTTTTAAAACAGGAGTTTTCCAGCAGGGAAAGATAAAAGATATTATCATACCCTAACCCATTTATTTGAACCAGAACAAAGGACTGCTGACTAAAATAATAATTAAGATGTTTTTCCTTGCTTGCTTTCATTTTTTTTTTTCACATTCAGTTGTACAGTTTTTGAGTTCTTAATCTAAATTGATCAAGCCGGCTCCATTTGAAACATCTCCATACCATCTTAATACAAGTGTCTTAGGCTGGTGGGATGAGTGGTCCTCTTGAGATGCTGCCTACCTCTCAGTTAAACACAGATGGTGCCTAGATGACCATGCTACATGTGTCAACATCTAACTTTTAGATGATTACAGCTTGATGATGCGAATTGCATGCAAAATCACATAAAAATTAATACGACACAACATGGACTTAAGAACTTTTTCTTTGAGGAAATTCCAACATTAATTATAATATAGAAGAAATACAAAATAAATTAGATAACAATATCTTTTGCTATTATATTGCTCTGCAATATGACTTCATATGAAATAAGTCAACAATGAAGGAAAGAGGACTGAATAATCAGAGAAATTATCATTCTCCTCAAGAGAGGAAAACAGCTCACATTCTTTGCTCTGTTCCCTAGCTAGACTAGTGATTCACACTACCCTCCATACTCCTTTCTGAAGATATGGACAATAGAAGCAAAAAAAGAAAAAAATTGTCCGTAAGAGTTAGTCCAGGACAACAGGGCACATTAGGAGGACAATAAAGGTGATAAATTATAGGAAATTTAGTTCAATAAAGAAAAAAACAAGTACATTTACTATTATTTTAAAATGCCTCTCAACTCATTCATCCTTATCTACCTAATTTTGTTAAAATGGTGCTTCCTAATAAAAATTATTTCAGCATTAATTTGCTCTGTATTTTTTGCAGTGTATTTGGTAAACTCTTTACAAAAGCATTCTCTTTATTCAGGACTACGACATGTAAAATACAAACTCACATTTTCTAAAGTAAAAAGAAACCATAAAAATATAACACTATGGTGTTACAAGCCCCCCCACCATATTTAAATAGTTTCGTTCCATACACTTACTTTCACAATAGTTTCAGCCATGTGACTCCTGTGTTTAGTAGTTATTTCCATGGAAATGCTATGCATCCTAAAGCACCTGCAATGACTTGAGAGAATGGCATTTTGGTAATTGACAGTGATCATCCATTTGTATATAGGAAAGAGGATTTGGTAATAGTTTTTCTTCAGATATAAATATCAGAAGATTATTACCCTTTGGGGACTTTGTGTAACTTATTGTCACCAGAAAGCTAAGAAAATGCCGTTGAAAAACTCTCAGCTAGCTGTGGGATGCATATCTGCACATGCATCAGATTCTGCTGATGGAAGCTACTTGGCAAACATTATTGTTGTAATATCTGCAATATTGTTATCTGCGTTCACTAGTGACCAGAAGAATATTTTATTAGAAATCACTTTCTGATGTTGGAATCTTAGACCTTTATGCTTGGATAAAACAATAGAATTTAAACATATAAAACCTCATTTTGTTACTTTTATGTCAGATCTTGGCTGTTATTGTTTACCCACAACATCCAATGGCTTCTGGAAGAGCCATTTTATGGCTAAGCACTTCCAGAAATGAGATTGTGGAAAACTGATTTGAAAACCTCATGTAAGTAATACTGACTGAAGAGCAATGATATTTCAAAACCAAATCTCTTGTTTAAGATATCAGCCATTGTAAATGATGCAATCTTCTATATTTAGTTTTTGGAGGCATTTTTACTTTCCACAAGTGCCATTACTAAATTAGCTAGCTTGAGCAATCACCCTTTTAAAATAATTAACCCTGTGAACACTTGGAAAGCCAACCTAGAGCTTTTCCAACACATTCCTTGTGTTCAATGAACTATGGCTAAATAGGGACCTGCTGCCATTTGGTTATGTGGTCCCACCACAATCAGTGAGCAACCCAGAGAATCACTGTTCATCAATATGGATGTGGTTGTACTGTTTGTTTCTAAACAAAGACGGTTCATAAATGTCAGGGGGAGAAAAAGACTGTAAATGTGAAAAGAAATAGTACATTAATTAAAACCAAAAGTTTTTATATTAAAAGCAATGCTATTGAATTCAGTGGAATTGTTATCTCAGAATGCCACTATCCAAAACTGCATGGGAATTTGGTCTGTAGAATTCCCATTAATTTTGATATGAAAATTTCTGATGACAATTATTACTGTTTCCCTTTTGTTCAATGTTCACCTAATTTTTTTTAACAGAAGCATTACTTATGGTTGAATTTACTTCTCAAGATTGTAACGTTAGCCTTCATTCAGCAAATATTTAAGATATTAACAGACAACACAGATCATAAGAAGCCATGCTAGGTATAGGACAACAGCCTCTCTGCTATAGCTGATTGGATATTTGGGAGGTCTGAAAGCGTGTTGGTGATGTTGTAAGGTAATGCCAAGGCAACAGGTTTCACCCAAGGGTATAGTTCAGACTATGGCATAAGTAAAAGCTGTTGCACCAACTTGCTTGAAGTCTCATGATGTCATTCTTTCACCTGCAGAGGTCCATTGATACAGCTCCACAGTTCTAGGAAATTGCCATAGGAAAGAATTGTCAGCGAGGTAGAAAATGGGAGCACTCCAGACTATCTTTGCAGTTAAGATCCAAATTAAAGTACTTTTATTTTACTTTTACCTGAAAAACAAAACAAAACAAAAAACCACAACAAAACAATGTATGGTCAAATATTATTTTTAAATGCTACATCTATCTTGCTATTTAGAAGCAGGCATGTACTCTCACACATATATATATGCATGTGTATGGATATGTGCTCTTTTAAAAGGAAAAAAATTCAGTCACGTTTGTGGAGTTCCTGTATTGTTAAATTAGCCCCTGAGTGTTAGGGAAATCTTGTCCTTTATGAATCTGAAAGGTTAAAAGCCCACCCTAAGTTAGGCCTTTGAGCTGGGTTTCTACTTGCTGATCATTTATTTTGAGAATCAGGCTGACTTATAATTTATCTTCATGGTCACTGTGCATTTCTGGGGACAGCTGATACCTTCTGCTTTCATCTCTCTCCAAGACTAGAAGAATCTCTCAGCAGGTGCCCAAAATTTTATATAAAATACGGAGGCAAGTACAAGACTAACTTTGACTGGATTAATCTTTTAGATGACTAAAATTAGTGAGGTATATCCTGCTCATTTAGGTACATTGTCTCTGTGTAGACACTTGGTGTTGCACAGTAAATGCAGACCACAATAAGTATTATCCTCATAAGATCCCAGAACTTCAAAACAAAGTGTTGTGAAGTTCTTTTCCTGAATGATTTGTCTAAACTGGGCATGAAGTTTAAACATTTGACTGACATTTGAATAATGTCTTCAGCGTTTGGCTGGCATTATCAAGAGGTGTGCACAAGTAAATTTTTCAGAAGCTCACCTCTTCTGCTAAAAATATTGATTTGGTCTTCAGCACCTTCTTGTGAAGCGAAGGAAACTATTGTAAAAAATACATCCATCTAAGAGCAAAGACAATGAGAATAAGTACATGCAGTTATCTTGACTCAAGAGTTTGAACCCTTGATTTTAAATTGGCAATTAGCTTTCTTTGGTGTCAAGAATGTTGTTTTGCTGAAACAGAAATTATTATGAAACAGCATAAGTTTCTTTATTTAAAAATTTCGGTCTATATTTGGTGTGATTATAGTAAAACACAGTCTATACAAATATTGCCACCTGTGCAGAAAAGACTTATTATGAAAAGGATGTAAAAAAAGAGCTATACATTGCTATTAACTTCATATTGTCTTTACAGGTGTTTCTTGGATATTAGGGTGTAAAAAAATTAGGTATGGTCATTCACTTCATGTGTACACACTTTTGGGAATAGATGAGATATTTAAAAGCTCAATACTGTCTCTTCAGCAACTGATGTCAAGACCTTTTTAAATTAAAGACTTCTATTGATGTACTATCTTTTTTCCTTATTTTATTTCTCCACAAAAAAAGAAACTTACAGTGATTGATTTTTTGCACGACTAAAAAAATCTTAGCTTGAAAACTTGGGGATATAATGAGTGACATTTATGTAAAATCTGCCTCTATTCCAAAATAGTAAAAGCTTTTCCGGCTTTTCACCTCCTATCTGGATCAAAGTAGAGACATGTCTGAATAAATGGCATCTCTCATACTTTTTCTTACCTAGAACAAGCTGACCATCTCCACCTGGCAACCCTTAGGAACAACAACAGTCCTGATAGAGCAAATATATGGGAAATAGTCCTGCAGTAAGGCTTTGGAACATGACAACTTGCATTTCTCAATAAAAACTAGTACTTGGTCTTTTCCATGGCAAATCATGGCAGGAGAGCCATGTGATTTTCATTCACTTTCCCTTTAGCAAATTTCTCAGTGCTTCCTTTTGTTTCCATGTCTATTTTATTTACATTCCTCTGGATAAGATGGCATGATTCCCACTTAAGTATTGTGTATAAGAATTATATAAAATCAACTTCTCTTGAGGTCCAGAAGGCTTTTTTTCCTGCTGTACCACACCTGACAAACAACTGCTCTCTGGCTTCTAATTTTGAGCATTTATTAGAAATGCTTTTACATCAGCTGGCAAGGTGACAATAGAACAGTCTTATCTACAATAGAAGGAAATGTTCTCTTCAAAAGTATTATGCAAAAACACAAGGGAAATAATCATTAAAATAAAGTGCTTAAAAATATGCTACAAAGTCCTTGATGTGTCTTTCCATCATCTCAAGATGATATAATTATCAAAAACCAAAAAAATAATATACTCCTAGACTGAGCACTACAACTTTTTAGAACTTATCTTGTGTATCTACATATGTTCCACAACAATTTTCTTGTCTGTTGCATGAGTTCGTCTGCATTGGTTTTCACACTGATTCTGAAAATATCTGCCTTGGTGATTCCCATTACACTTCCCTGCCTAAACTGGTGGGCACCAATGGTTTAACCAAATACACAAGTACAGGATAATTCTCTCTTTTGAATCTTATATTGCTTTTTATAAAAGGATAAAATTGACTTTTAGAGACAGCATACTGTTACAGTAAACTTTATCTAACATAGTATAATCTAAGGGGCAACCACAGCCATTCTACAGGGGGTAGCGCTATGGTTTCTCCAGCTTCAGACAGTCAGAAATTATGGATTAAGATTGGTTATCCATTCTCAATACACATAAGATAATAACTAAAAAATGCCAACAGCACACTTTTTTGTTTTTCCTCTTGGAGTTTAAGGCAGCAGGTGTACTCATTGCATACTTTCAAAGTATTTTTTTCAGGAGGAAATGCTTTTAAAAACTTTTATAAAACTGGAATTATGTTTCTGCTCCTCATCTCCAAGAGATTAAGAGGTCTTAAAAAACGCCTTAAAGAAGTGAAGGCCTCAGAAACATTGCAGGACCTGGGAGTTCATATATTAGAAAATCATTAAAGATGTAATGAGTTATTTCTATACTACAAAATAAAACTGTGGCAACAAGAAAATAGTGCAAAATTTAAATAATGAAAATTAGATATTGCTAGCTGATCTTTAAAAGGTATTGTACAAACATTCATGTGCCAATGTTTGACTTTTCAATTTAATAAAAGCAGTAAGAAATATGATTTTCATTTCACTGCCTCTCGCTATTCATGCAGGCTAATTCTCACTCTACCTGTGGCTCATTTCTTCAATTACAGGATGTACCTTCATTACACTTGATATATTATATTAAACAGTAAGTGTCTTATGCTAATATACAGAAACTTGTGGTTGCCAGGCATCGTCCTTACAGGAAAAAAATCCACTTTTAATTAAACAGCTGTCTTCAATATGAATAGTTGTCATAAGCTACTGCCATTACCCAAGAGGTAATGTTTCCAAAGCTTATTATGGAATTATTCAATAAGAAATCCCACACCAGCATTTACTGAGTAGTACATGAAACACATAAATACAGTCAAATTGCCAAGTAGACAGTTCTCTAGTGCGGCCCCAAAGACATGAACAGTATGACAGAACCAAAGAAACTTTGGGCAGTTTCTACAGTTTACCATTGTATTCTGTGCAAGAATGAGAGGGCAACATTTATCTTTTGTATAATTTGCTCTTATCACTGTAATATTAATCTTTTGTCATTTAACACTTATCCCAGTATTAAATCTGCCTCAAAATTCCAACTACTTTTAATTATGATTAATGTTAATTCTTTTTTTTTTTTTTCACATTACAGTAACAAGAAGGATAATTATTTGATATTGGTAAGGAAAATTCACTTTGCTGAGGAATTTTGATAACTGCATAGATGCTCTTTATTCTCTTTTAAATTTCTTTAAGAGGACTTTCCTATTTGTTCTGTGTTATCATAACATGTTTGTCAGCCACATGTGTTCCTGAACTTCAAATAACTTTTGAGTCTGTTAACTGATTTCAGACTAATTTGATGCAGAGGTGGAACTTTCATAAAGAATTCCTGAGTACATCATTCAAATCTGGTTGGGTAGTGAGCTATGTATCCCAATGAAAGTAAAATTGCCATATGAACCTGTATCTGATTAGGTACCAAAGAATTAAACCAGGAAAGTGCCATAAGAAGTCCCCTGATGCATGGAGGCATCAGACTGATATCAGATTCAATTAAGGATGATAATAATGAGTAGTTTTGGCAGCCTTTAACTGAAGCTCAGATGGTGAACAATCTTACCACATACTCCTTGATGATATAATAGAGTTAAGAGGCTGTAGTACAGCTGTAAACATCAACAGCAGTTTCCTTCTCAGACTCCACCATTTTGGCAGCGCAAGCCATGTTGTTAATCTTCTATTAACCTTTGGTGGAGCCAAGCAAACTCCAAAGATCCACTTTGGGTTAGTTGAAACAGTTTATAGCAGTTTGTAAGCAACTTGCAGAAAAAAGCTTGGATGAAGCACCTGGAGGAAGCCTCCACTAGCAGTAGTTAGAACATCCTTGTAAATAAGGAATAGAAAGTTTGTTTTCTTAGAAGCACATAGGCCTTCTGTGTCACTACCCAGCCTATATTTAACATGGTGACAAGGAGGAAAGTTAGTGAAAATGGCAACAAGAGAAACGAGTGTGTTTAGCAGCAAAACAAATCTGCACTTCAGAGTCTCAGTAGGGGAGTCATATGATAGGAAATGAGATAATTAACAGAAATAGAATCCAGACTGAGGACAGTGGAAAAACTGTTTAGATTCTGTCACCTCAAACTGAAAGGGTGTTTGTGGTGATTGTTTTTCAGAAAGCAAAGAGCAATATATGTGAGAGCGTTGAGAAACTTGTTATTATATGTAATTTTGCAAGCATTAAAAACTTCCTAATTTTTGGCAAGACTATGTCAAGGAATTTGTGCCTCCAGGGGGATCTTGGTCAGAGAAACCAATTTAAAACTTGATTATTATCTACAAATAACTACTGTGAGTAAAACATTCAGAGAAAATGACAGAACAAAAGTGGATGCTCACATTTCTCCATTGAGGAAAAAGGTGAAAAGAGCAAAAAAGCCTTAATTAATTATTTGGTCAAGAATGCATTGAAAGAATAAGTGAGGAAAGGTAGAAAAAGTGGATTTGAATGAACAGTAGTTTTGAATGGACCAGTCATGCTATAGCAAGCATTAAAAAACCAAAAAAGCAAGAAGCACAGTTATATCTGAAGTTTTGAAAGATAGGTTTGGGAACTACTAACCCAAAATAACTTACCTGAAAAAAATAATTTATGGTAGTTCGATAAAATTCAAGTACAAAAAGAATTATAATGGGAACAAAAAGAAGGTTGGGATAACAGGTAATTCACAGATAACACTAGACTACAAATTCATTATTAGTTGTGCCTATGTCTCACCAAGCATGGTAATATAGAAGGTTTTAGAAGTGTTTTTGCTTTCAACAGAATTTTTTACATGATCAGAACAACTGAAATAATAGTTTAGTGATTAAAAAAGTTTGTTTGTTTTTTTTTCTCTAGATACAAGGAAATGCCACTTACTAAATAGCAGAACTGAAACTTCAACTGAAAAGTAATGTAGCAAAGTCAGCAACAGCGATGAAAGCAAGTTCCTGGCTTGGAATCACACCTCTTGTTAAACTTATTATTTTGTATGTCTCATGCATACATAGACAAATATTTTAAGAGTTTGACTAGCTTTATGTTTTCAAACACTGACTGAAAAAGTTACTTGGCATTCTTCCTTGGATGAGGTTGTAAGGTAGCTTCTTCTTTTTTTTTTTTTGCAAAGTAGAAGGATGGGTTTGTAAAACGGCATTTGCCAGCAGCCTTTTCATCTCACTTTATTCAACCAGCAATACATCTTATTTGTTTCTCCACAAATTAAATTAGAATTCATATTTCTATATCTGAATTAGCTTCCCACAGAGAGCCTTATTATAACAAATGCAGTTGTAATAACTCATTTTAGCAATTTAATCTATAAATTGGTAGAAAGTACTTTATGTGTTTCTATAAGTGAACAGAACTTACTTACAAAGGAAATTTAAAAGCATTATATGTTCAGTATCCTGACTGACTGATGTATTTTTGCATATCTTCCATTACAGTATATTAAGCATGTAATAACATAGGAAATAGGGATGTTAGCAGAAGACCTGAATATGAAATTCAGAGAAATAACATTGAGGAGAAAGAAGTAATTCTTTTGTGAAAAGAACAGGATTGTGCTGATGTGTTAGTGTATGTGGAAATGTATTCTAATGAATACCAAGATTTCAAATAAAATCTGCTGCCAGAAGTGTTGAAAGGCTTTCTTATTGTGGCATACTGTGCTTACCCTGCAGGCAATTCTGAGTGATGTGGCAGATATTAGGCTTTATTTATAGTTAGACAGACAGACTAATGCATCTGCATTTTAAGCCATTCTTTAAGAATAGAAATTGTTGAAATGGTTCCTTTTTCCCCCCTCTCTCTTAGCATATTCCTAACTGCCTGGGAGCAGTTGAGCAGAAGAAGGCTGTTCTAGGGCTGGGGGATGGCAGGGCAGGCAATGCCACATTGCCACCAGCAAGGGTGCAGCCCTACAGCATCTTCACAGGTGAGCAGAGCAGGATGGGGGCAGTGGCTGGGGACAGCTTCAGCAGGGCAGGAATTGTGGCAGTGGTTAGGAACAGCTTCAGCAGGGCAGAAATGGCAGCAGTGCCTGGGGAGCAGGCACAGCAGGGCAGGAATTGTGGCAGTGGTTGGGGACAGCCACAGCCTGGCTGAGATCCTTGTGGCTCTCTTTCTCAGGAGATGTTGCAGGCTGCCTGGAGGCACCAGCTTAGGGCATGGGCAGTCAAATTCCTTGGCTCTGGAGGAAATTCAGAGCCTGTTGAGGTGTTCAAAATCCTGACACAGGCAATCTCTTTCTCTTGTCTTTCCTCATTTCTCACTCTTGGAGTTTTTACAATGCAGTTTTCTTTCTCTCTTATCTTGATGAATCTCTGGTTTTGAGTTAAGGAAAAATGTGCATTATATGCACATGAATGAACTTGTTACTTGTCAATACTATGTTCCTTAGGGATTTCCACGTTCTATACTTGGTTTAAAAAAATTGCTTTGGAATATTCTTTTTTAGAATGTAAAATGCCTTGTAAACATGAGCACCAGGTATCTTTATTTCATTATACTATTATGAACAAACATAAAGGTTACAGCTGTGCCTGAGACCTGAGTTATTCAAAGTCAGAGGAATTTCCAGGCCTAATAAACACTTTTTTTTAGTATTATCTGATTTTTTGAGCATGTAATTGCTTGAAATAGGATTGATAAGGACAGAACAAATGTATGGCTTTCAGATATTCATATGTCCATATGTATTGCTCTGTTAAGAATAGAAACTTAGATATTACTTGGTAGATTTTAACCTTAGCTATTACAGTTCACTACCTAAGTGGTTGTATTTAAAGGAGGGATTGCACAATGTCACTTTGATCATATCAAGCTTTTGTTTTTCTCAACAAAATTTTCATCAGTCTTTATCATCAGAAAGCCTGCATGTTTAAGTGTCTTTACCTAAAATTGCTCATGCCATTTGGACGGGGATGTTCCAAAGAACTAAGAATTCATCCTTCATCATTCTTGCAAAATATGTAGTTTTGTAACATCTCTAATTTTTGCTCTTATCCTGCCACAGATCATTGAAGGTGAATTTATTAATGTCTGATTGATTTTATCAAATGTTTATTTAACACACCCTAAGCAATTTAGATTAATGTCTCTGGTGTATGATGGTAACAAATTTCTTAAGGCTTTCTAAGATACAATATGTAACATACAAAAAGAGCAGCTTAAAATCAGTTGATGAAAACACGTACAAATCTCATAAAATATTATTCTTTTCAGGTAAATAAATCACTGAGTTCACCCAGTTTGAATTTTTCTTTCTTTTTGTAAGTTGTAGCAATAAAAACTAGGAAATGGCAAGGTTTTCAAGAACTTGAAGTCATCATTCATCTCAAAATCTGACAGTGCACTGGAGGGGAGGTTGGGTGTGGAACATTAAATGGCAACTGTATCACTACTTGTGATATAAAAAGTTCTTTTAAAGTCATTAAAGTCTTTTCCTGATGGCAGTCTGATATGCTTCCCCTCTGCTCTCTAGGAATAGTTGGTTTTCATTTTAGACCATTTTGTTCAATTATGCTGCGTAAAAAGTAGGACACCAGACAATAGAAACATTTTCCTTTTAGGGCCATTCTCTCAGTACATTTTGAAGACATCAGTGGCTGAGGGACCTGAAGTTACTTCTGTTACACAATCTGAGCCTCAATTTCCTAATTTCTGCATCCAGTGGTTTTTTATTTGCTCTTTAATACTCAGAAGTAGTATGAGCAACATGTGGCTGTGTAAAAGGTTTATACTCTTAGTTAAATGGACTTCTTAAAGCACAATAACTGTGAAATCACATCACTCTATCTCCAAATAGTTAAAAGAGCTACAAGCTAAGCTGAGAAAGAGATGTTATTTTAGACTAGATATAACTGTTAATTAAGAACTTTTACATGCTGAATTTGAGAGGAAATATCTTCACATCCTATCCCTCTGAACAGGAGCAATTACCTTGACAGATTTTTGAAAACTTTATCCAGAAACAACATTGTACTAGCTAGAAAAACGTTAATATCTGTCTCCATTTCCTGCCCAAGTATTAGGAGCTATTATATAGAGACTTCAATGGCATATTGCCAACAAGTACTGAAAATCCAATCTCAATATGTACAAAATTACAAACACAAAGCATGCCAAATTAGTTATGCAAGTAGTTGTCTGGCTAAATTTCTTGTAACCTAAACTGATTCTGTCCCAAGTTGCTTTCCAAATGGATATGATCTAGGGTGCAAACTTGATCTTCTGCTTATGACAGATGGCAGTCATTTACCTATTACTTTTATTGCTATTAATTAAATCTTTGAAGTTTATGGCTTAAAATATCCCTGTTCTTGCTTTTAGATGTATATTACTTCAACTCAAGGTTAAAAGGAAAAAGTGAATCTTCTATTCCACTCTAATTCTAACAATAATTTTCCAGATTGACAGAGATACTGATTTTCCATAGCCATTTGAAGGTAGCACATATATAAAAAAATATGTACCTATACACATATTCACACACACACGCATACATCCACACACTAGAATATATGCATTTGCATATAGACATACACATACAGAAATGGGAAAATTTTTCAAAGAGCCTGTCTTTGTTCTCACTTTCTACTAAGATCCATAAAAACTCCTGAAATCCAATTTATACCTTTGAAAAGTCTTCTCCATACAGAATATTTTCAGAGTTAATATTCAACAGATTAACCCTGTAGTCTCATTAATAGAAAGAAAAAGGGCTTAACTTCTACTTTGGCACTTACTTTAGAAAACTCCTTCATCATATTGGAAACTAAACATATTGCATTCCATTTGCTGTATTCTGTCTTTTCTAGAGGTAACAGTAACGATAACACTGAGGTTCATGTTATTTGACTTCCCATAAGTTTTCCCTAATTGCAGCAGCACATCTTAAAGCATCTAATAAAAGAAAATGAGGGAAAAAAAAAACTGTTATGTCACAGTTATCTTCCCATTTTTTAGCAGAAGAGAGGAAGGGAAGGGAACTACTGTTAATTAATACTGTACTATAATAATAATGAGTAAAATTACAGGAGCAGATAAGAGTGTTTGTTTTGACAACCATCTCTATTACTGTTTTTCAATAGTAAATCACTCTCAATTTACATTTTATAATCAAAACATGATATAATTTACAGTTCTTTTGTGACGACTGTGGAAGTCTTGAAAAACTAATATCTTTGCTAAAATACCTTAGTTTTGAGCAGAAAAATAAGCAATTTTATTTTTCCGAAAAGGGTGGCAGCTCTTTCATGATGGCTTTAACTACTAGTCTCCTCTTGATACTGAAACATAGACATCTTTTTTTCCCTTAATCTGATGTTTCTCAGTTACCCAAGGTCCAAATGGCTCCTGTCTATCCCACAGACTGTTCTCATAGTATTTTTCAGTCTCTCTGTATGTACAGGGCATTGTCTGTCTATACAAAATCTCTAATCTCTTCATGCCACTTGATCTTTTCTGCCATTAGTTCTCCCTTCGATTCCGTTTTTCCAAGCTTTTAAAATTCTTCCATAGTTCCTCGCTACTGCTTTCTTAGGTCTCTTCCTTACTTCTTCTACCATCTTCTCTGTCCCTTCTCTAAAACCAAACCAGGTCCTGATTCCCTGGCAGACTCCTGTCCCTCTCCTGCTTCTCATTTTTGCACAGAAACCTGTTACTGCCTCCAACCTACCACTGATTTAGCCAGTGCTGATACCTCAGCTTTTCTTACTGTGTCCTTCATTTCACACGTGTACAAACTGCCTTGCTCTCACTGCTTCTTGGCTCTTGAGTTTTGACCTCAATTTCCTCATCTAGCACTGATCTACAGTTGTTTTCTCTTATGGAAAGTAGCGTTTTTATTATACTGCTATATCACATTTTCTTTGTATAGCCTCCAATTTCTTTCCTAGTTTTTATTTCTGCTGTTGAAGGACACCAGAGTCTTTTAATTTCCTTTGTTCCAAGTTGCTGTTAAGTAGGCCAGAGTAATCTTACAGAATTTTAGCTGTCTAAAAGCTAGGATGCAGCCTGAGCTACTCATCCTAACTTCTGAAGTTAAGAAAGAAAGGCAGTCTGAGGGACTAAATCACGATACTTTCATATCTTGGGAAGACATAATCTGTAGAGGTGATTTTTTTTCTATATTGATTATCAGAGGAGTTTACACAAATAGATTTTATTACACAGGAAAATTTTTTAATGGTTAAAATTAATCCTTCCAATGCATATTCTACTGTAATTTCAACCCCTAACATTTCTCCTTCTGATCTCTCAGACATATTCCACAGAGGTCTGTATAAACTAATATTTTCAATTTCTAAATGATTTAATAATATCTAATTTAAATAAATTAATGCCTCCTTTCTCAAGAGTAAATCTCTGTTTCTGAAAATATAGTTGATTATCTATTTTTTTAAAAAAAATTACATTATCGAAAATACCTTCCTGTATTATCTTTGTCTTTTCACCTTTGCTATTGGACTGATGACCAGGATAGTTAAAAGGTGTGTCTGTCTCATAATAAGGATGGTTTTAATTCAGATTTTAATACACGGTTGCAGACTGGGAATGAAATATGTCCATTAATATTGTAAGAGGCTTATAAGAACTTACAATGTTTCAAACTGGAGAAAAAAAAATGAATGGCACCTACCTGTTCTACACATGACAAAAACTAAATAAATGAAACCAGCAAACGATAGAAAAATCAGTTTGCTAATTATTTTAGACGTCTAAAGACAAGAAATGTAGTGCATAAATAGATCTGTAAGCCTTAGTATTTGTTCAACAGTATGACTTATTTGGTATAATACACATTTCATGATATAATAGAAATATATGGTTCATGATACACAGGCAATGTGATATTAGTACTTTTAATAAAATACAATAATAGATGTTAAATATATGTTATTTTACATTGTCTTTAATAGATAATAGATAATATGAATGTGAAATATAAAGCCATACAAACTTAAAACAATAAAATCAATACTTATATTAATGTGAGAGGTCGGAAACTCAAAAGGGAAGGAATGCTGACATATGTGCTCTAAAGTACTGTTGAATCCCAAGCAAAAGATGGAAGTGTATCAGACTAAGGTTTATAGTGAGGCACTGAGTCACCCCAGGACAGCCAAGTGGGTCAAGCTGGATATAACTTTTGGTAAAGAATGAGCAGAATTTTCTGAATCAGGGAACTGGGTGGTTTTACAAGGGTGCTAAATGAACTTTTGCTGGGAGAGGAATTTTGAAGCTGTTCAGTAGATTCATGGAATGAGTTGAGGATTTGATAAAGTAAAGGATGTAACAGAAGAGATTTATTTTCCACACTACAGAGTAACTGGTAATGACTGAATTCAACTTGGGCAATGGTGATCCAAAGTCACAATGTTAGGAAGAAAAGTAAGAAAAAAGGTGTAAAAAACCCCAAAGTTTGAGATAGTTTTCAATAAACTCTGGGAAATTGTGAACTAATGCTCCCCTCAGGGAAAGTCCAAGGAAAAAAACATGTAGACGAATGCTGACAATCTCTTAAGGAGATAATATTAAGCAAAATTCCAAGTTATATTTTAGGAACTGGATTGAGCAGTTCCAGGGTTGAAGGTGGGTATTTTTAAGCTCTTGGGAGGGCATGACTGGGAGTCAAAAAGATAGAGAAAACAAATCCACCTTTTTCTTTATAAGGATGAAATGAAAGAAAAATTATACAGTCAGCTAAAGTGTAATTCATGGAAAATGCTGCATCAATTATTAAGTATACTGAATGTAAATGAATAGAATGTGTAAGCAGACAGAATCTAAAAGGAGATGGGTAACTTCCAATATGCATTAGTTAAAAAATTGTTACTCTCACTGTTTTAATAAGGAGAGGTACTAGTTTTGACTTACTGCAATCTGTTCCTGCACAGATATGACGTACAGTGTCCAGAAACACTCCATATACCTCTGCCATTGGACAATATGGTATATTAACACAAAACACACTAATAGCGACAACTTATTTATGTATGTGAATTAATGGTTTCTTAATTTTCTAATATTTACTGATCTACTTCCCTGTACTATCAGCAAACCTGATACTATGGAACATCTTTTTGATTATCTAAATCAATTGCCCATCCACAGATGAGAGGAAATAGGACTTATTTTTCCCCAATAATATATGCTCCCAAATACATTGACAAAATCAAAGAGAGAAAGCTTACTGAAACTAATTTATTTGAGGAAAAAAATAACTGTTCTCATGGTTACGTTTCCCACATTTTATGAGCAAAAGCACTTGGAGTAGATAGATCTGTAGACCTTTGAATGGAAGAAAAGCATGTGCATGGAAATTCTTTGCCTATTAATGCAAGAATTTAAGCCTTTTGACTCACTCCACTGAAAGAAAACTGGAAGGGACATATTTATACAGCAAACCAGAACAATTGAAATGAAATAATATATATAGTGTAATAAAATCTTGTGTTACTGCCAAGAAGAAAGTGTTCATGCCAAAAATGTTCTGGAGCACAGCTGCCAAAAAAAAAGCTGAGAGCATTATGAAACACACTAAATCTATACATAGAGGGGGCTTGGAGAAAAAAAAAAAAGTATATTTATTCTTAGGATTCAAGTATATCAAATCATTATGGTTATTTTATGCACAATAAGCAAGGCTCTGAGCATGCTGGCAAGCATTCAAGAGAGCATCATGTTGCTTAAAAAGCATTTTGGTCTTTAAATTCAGGAGAAAGGCTCAAAGAAAGATATTTGAGTGTTTGAGACTAGCTAAAAATCCAAAATGACACCAAAAATTCCATGTACTGTTTGATATGGCTTAATAACAGCCCTGACAATGCTAAGCTAGCTCAGGTCCTCATGAAGGTGGTTTGAAATTCACAGAGCAGGCGTCCTGGGATTGTCTTGAAAGAGATGAAAAGTGGATTACCATTGCTGCTATGCGGCTTTAAAATGAGAACCTCCATGAAGAAGCCAGAGACTCCTAGGAACTATTCCTAGTTTTCCATTTCCAAACCAGTACCACAGCCAACAGGTTAGTCCTTTGAGAGGTCAAAAAAATCAAGAGTAAAAGATCCAGGAGATGACCTGGAAACCAAAAGCTAGTGACTGACACGGCATGATGATAGGGGATGGAGCTGCCATCTTCTGAGAAGAGACTAAAGGGATGGGATCTCTTTCTGAGTGGAGAAGTGTGGGGGATGACAGACTGAAGTTTAAAATTCCTGAAGGGAGTGGGCAAGCTGTTCAATGGGCAGAATTGTTATTTACCAAATCTCACACTACTGGAACCAGAGAGCATCCAATGGTACTAGTACAAGGCAAGCTTAAAATAGATAGAAGTACTTCTTTACACAGCAAGAAACAAACTTTTAGAACTTGCAACCAAATGAGGTTTTTTATTTTCATATATGGAAAAGAATTTAAGACACATTCTCCTCCTTATTCCTTCTTGTGGTCTGGTGAAAACATCTCAGGGCTTAGATTGCTTGTGATATGTGATGCAGGAGCCTGACCTCTGTCTGATTGTTACCCAGCATCTTCAGCTCCTACCTTGCATTATGAATTTAGGAACTAGGAGTGTGCTCTTAACTTTGGACCACTACAGCATTACCTGCCACAGTGTCTCAGGTCTTTTTCAATATCTGTCCTTTTTTCCTTGAAGATAGATAAGCAAGTCCATTAATTTCTCTTCCAAGTAGCATTTCCAGCTTCCCTGTGAAGCAGGATGGATCAAATATGGTCACAACACATGAGAAAGAGCAGTACATCATAAATATGTGTGATAGGTTACTTAATATAGGTGTCAGGAGAAAAAGGTAACTAGAAAATGCGATTTGTGAGCTTATAATTTTAGAAATGCTACTATCAGTTTATGGCAAGACTGAATAGGGACTCCTACCATTAATAAAGAATGATCTTCTGAGTTAATGCCTGCTTGCCTGCTGCTTTTGATAGCATGTGAAGTTTCTGTGGCTCGCTTTCTTAATTACTTCTCCTTTTGTCACAATATACATTGAAGAGGGAATATAGCTTTTTTTTTCTTTTTTTTTGTCTGCAAGAAGGAAAGGACAAGTGAAAGTGACATCTGAACTGATTTTTGCTTTTTCATTATTGCTGTTCCTAAACATATAAATCTGTGACAGACCCATTTTTATTTGTTTTAACAAGACCATTTTCCTTACACTTTTCCCCAATTAATCATTGTTCTCACAATTTCAATTATGATTTTGAACTGTTGTCCTTTTGAAATCAAGGTCAATAATAAATATCACAATAAAAACAATTATGGTGCTGGTGTCACCACATCTTAAATTCCAATCTCAGTTTTAGCCATTCTTTTGACAAAATATACATTGCTAGAGAAAGGGAAGAGAGAGGACTCAGGTATTTTGTAGAGTAAAGATATAATTAAATAATAATGAAAATAATATGATTAAAACTATTAGTTCTTTCTTCTGCCTAGCTCTGGCTAGTAACATGCTGCTGGCTCACTTCATTTCCAGATGCTAGATTTCACTAAATGAACCTAAAAATAAATTCAATACTTTCCTAAAATGACTTCCCAAAGTAAGCAAGTGCTGCAGTTACCATAGGGATATTATAACATCAAAAATGGGAAGCAGTTCACATAGTGGTAAATAAGCACACTGCTGGATAAGTTGTCCATTTGAGCAAGTCTCACAGAAGAAATTACTCAGAGAGTAGTTTTTGAGCAGGAAGGTTTAAAAAAAAATAAACCAAACAAAAAGATCACCACTGATTCAGTCTGTGGCAGGGCAAATCCATGAATGCTGTTGTAGGGATCAATGAAGATGCAAGACCCTGACTGTGCTAAGTGCAGTGGCACCTAGCTGCAGGACTTATATCTTTCCTTGAAAAGAGAGGAAAATGCTGAAAATGTCTTTACATTCTGTGAAAATAAAAACATCATCAAGTTCTTGCATTTACCATTTGTTCAATGAGCCTGGAGCTGTCCAGCTTGTCCTTATTTTGCCTTCTCTTTTATAATGCATTATGTGACTGAATTCTGGTAGTGCATTTACTGCCTTGCATTATCCATTTATTCTGAAAGTCAATGCAAACAAACAAAAAGATAACAAACAAATGGACTTCCTTTCCAAGGTTTCTTCATAATGTTCTACATCATAAAATTTCAAAGGTCAGATGATATAAATAAACAGTGACTTCATTGAAGTTGATACTACTGTCCTGATTTACAGCAAGTAGTAATCTAGCCCCAGCAACTCAAGCTTTTCATTCTGTGTTCAACCCAGAATAGAAAGCAAATGGCTGGATAATAAATACCATGGAAACAAGAGAAAACCCACACAAATCCTATAAAGAAGCAATTTAGGAAAAAGGAAGAAAACCCAGATTGTCTGTAGATAAAACAAAATTCACTGGGAATCTGCGACGAGTCATTTAAATGCAAAATATTGTGATAGTTTCTACCTTTTATAAAAATTATTTAATTTTTGTTCCTTTTGCACGTGCCTTTGGTACATCTGAGGTCTTTTTCTACTAAGGCTGAAATCTTTATCAGCCTTACCTAGCCATTCCCAGCTTGGTCTTTGGAGCCCGGATTCAAAGAGGTCCATTTCCCAGCCAGCTCCTTCTCATTCTCTGGATTGGCCTCTCACAACATTGCTGTGCCTCACTCTGCTTTCAACCCATATTTACTTGTCTCCTCAGGTAAATCACTGAAGTGTGGGTGTTACCCTGAGGTGGGTCTCATTGACTTTGCAGAATACGTATAGCTATGGGGTGAGTAGTGGACCCAGGGTCAGAGTTGTAGACAGGTAAACATTTACCCTTTACCCATCCCTGTCTTTACCTATCCCTACACTACACTACATTTATGGCATTTTACAATATTAGGCTCATAGTAGAGGGTGAGTGCTTGAATACAACATCTGCATCACAAAAAAGTGTTTTATGAGCAGATCATATCAGGTTTCATGTTAACATCAGTGTCAGGGGAGAATTAAGTTTGAAAAATCATCTACCGTCTTCCCTGATCTATCTCTATAAAACTATCATTACTTGGGACTATGTGGTTGGTTAAGTACAGCAGATGGAAACAAGCCCTCCAGAATGTGAATCCCAATGTAAAAGGTTACCATGCCAACAGGAAAATCTGAGCTTTTTCCTCGGCCTTTCAGTGCTCACTGTTCAGAGCCTATGGTTAGGAGAGAGTAAGCCTCAGTGAGTGGTCCTCTAAATGGTGGTTGGTCATTATTATCAGGGCTGCTAGAACCTCACAGACTGGTCTGAATTTGGAGTAAGATACAAGTAATCTCTCCAGCTTTGTATAAAGAAGATTTGTGTACTGCACTAGGGACCTCAATAGGAGAAGTAACTTTAGGTAGACTGAATTAATCTTATCATTTTAGACATACTCAAGCATGAAATAAATAAGGTGAACTGTGCTCTATGTATACCTATTTATGTATTTTGGTTGTAATGGAAACCTAGAATTAATGGCTGAGATGCGTATATTTAAAACATAGGTGTTCAGATTTGGGCAGACAAAAATCACCTTGGCTGTTCATACTCTCTTTGTAAGCATCTAGGATTCACACTCGGCTCCGCTGGCCTGCAGATACCGTGCTCCTTTCTGGAAAAGAATGCCAGGACCTGCCCTAGAAGGATGTCAGAAATTTTACAGTCAACCACTGGAAGTAAAGGCATATATGGAAGGTGGAGTAAAAGTATTGTATCATCCACTTAAAGAGCATTTATAATGGATAAACAGAAAAAGCTGGTGGTCAGCTCTGGGACTACCATCAGAGCTGCCTCTTGCCCCAGTGCAAGCCCTAGTGTGCAGGTAGCAGACATTGCAGTGTATATGCAGGAAAGAGGCACACCCACAGGTGTGGGCATCCCTTCATCAGGGTCTGGTGCCCTGTGTGTTGCCTTTTGCTCTCTCTTTTGTGCCTCTGTAGATGTGCTTCCCTGTCTCACCCACTGAGAGACATCACATCTCTTGCTCACACACTGACTCTCCTGAGAGGTGCCAGTATGGTTCTCTATGAATGCTTTAGCATTTTATCCACATTGGAATAGCATGAATAGAAGAGATGGAGAACATTTTCCTCTGGAACAACCCGTGATGTAGTCATATCAGGCATTGAAAGGTGGGATTTGAAGAAAAAAGTAAATTGAATACTTGTCCCCCACCCCCTCCATTCTAAGCAGTGAGTTATTGCTCAAAAGCATTAGTCCTCCTTTCTTCCCATACTTAATTTTTGTGTTTCATTTAATCACAAGTAGCTGAAAATGAAATGTTCTGGAAATGGCAGGAACAGTTGGCTTCAATATTAACTATTTCTTTCAACCCAATATGAAATCCACTAAAAAATGATTCTGTAAGCTTTCCTTTTGGTTAAAATGATAAGAAGATATTGACCTAAATGTATAGTGATTATTGGTTGTCCTAGAAGTGATGTCTTCAGTGTAAAATGTACTAGAACAAAATCCAGCTGCCTTGTTCCCCTAAGACTTGTGGTGTGATGGACAAAAGGAAAATATAATTGAATGTTTAAATTGAAGGTAAAACTGATTTTTGGGGCACTGACAGAGACCCCAGAGTGGACAGAAAAGCAGAACAGACCCCTGTATAGATCTTAACATTTTGAAAATCCAGAAAGTATATTGCAGCAAGTGATCCTAAAATTCTCATGAAAGTATGTGAAGCTCTTTCTGAGGCTTGATGCATTGAACAATATTTATAAGTAGCAGTAACCTGAAAGACAAAGCATGTCTGGCTGTAAGATTTCATTACATTTTTGTGTATATATACATAGAGACCTTGTATATTCATAACTATACATATAGTTAGTCATATGGACAGTGCTGTACTAATAATGACTAGGAAATTTTGTATTATGTCATGTATGTATATAAATTAGTACACAAACACATATAAAAATTATTATCTATATCCATCTATACTCATAACAAAACTCTGTTTTCTAGTTTAGACCAAATACATCAAATACACATGAAAGCACATACTAGCTGTACAGACTGACTGTATATATGTTACTGATTGTATCTTATAGTGGATGTAGTGGACTTGTATCATTTCAGAGAATTGGCTATCAAAACTTTCCCAGTCTGAAAAAAATATTAGTAGGATTCCATATTTTCATAAAGACCTTTGTCTGTCCTCTGGGAGTTTTTTCTTCTCTCCCTTTCTGACTCTTGTGCAACACTTCTTCAAATGAATTAAATATTAAATCCTTGCCATAGTATATATGGAAGCTGGCAGATACACTGAGCCAGCAGTGCTTGTCAGATGTACTTTATGGCGGCTTTCCTACATAGGATACTCTGTGCTGGCAGGCGCACCGTGCCAGCTTCTGACAGCATGGGCTATGCCAGCTTCTGCAGCTTCTCGCTGGGCCAGTTCTGGAGCTATAGAAGGTATGGCCAGACATGACATTGCAAAGACAAAGACAAGAGCAGCTGCTTCTGAACCACCCCTGAAAGATGACGATCTTACTGCTTCCTGAAACCTAAGAGTTATGGTAATTTCATCGTCCCAAAGCATAATATTCTGGTAAATAACCACCAGACAGTTATGCATCTCTTTTATAATGTCTAATATAGATCTTCTTTGCTACAGTTTTTGCTTATTTTCCCTAGTTCATCTCTCAGAGAACAAAGAGTGCAGTTTGTTCTTTTTCTCTGACAGTTGCAGTTAAAAATGTGAAGACCATTGGCCCATCTTTCCTCCCACAACTCAGTCATTTCTATTATAAGCAAAAATAACAGGATTCTGATCCGTCTGTATAGTTCTCATTCTTTAGCTTGCAGTTCATTCCAATTGCACACCTCTGGCCTTTTTAAAATGAGAGTTAAAGTTAAGACAACTTTTAAACAGTATAAACAAATGACATCTATAATCACAGAATCTAAAATGTAAGTGTGAAGATGAATTGTTATTTCTTTCCAGAGATGTAAAATAGCCTTTTTCCCCCCTATTTTTCTATTACATCTTTTACCTCTGCTAACCTCAGATAATTGTTGAGGTGCTTTGAAGGCAGTGCCACCTATTTTGCTTGTAATTGTCATACATGCAATTGTAGAAATTTGTCCAAAAATAGATGTCTACCAAATTGTCTGCAATGAAGGTATGATCTCCTTACACTGGGAAGGGAAGGAAAGAAAGAAAACACATGGTGTCTTAATCCAGCAACAGACACAAACATCTCATTGATACTATTTAACACAGAGGAAATGCATTTCTCTGTGTTTGAAAGGATCAGTGTGAAAAACATTTGTATAATTCAGAGGTTGTTTGAGAACCCTTATTTGCCTGATCTGATGCTGAAAGTCTATGGCAAGTTATTGGTCTGGCACTTCTTTCAGTTGGCACTCTTTGAGCCACTTTTAGCTGAGTGACTGGTGCAATTGGAGCAGTGATTGAAAAGGCACAATACACCACCAGTTCTTCAGCTGAAGGACCACACATGGCTGCAGTACACACGAAGTGGCAGACAGGAGACAGTATTTGGATCCACAGTGCCAAGACAAGCCAGAAGGCATTTCTCAGCTGTGGATTGCCATACCATTGTGCCCAAACTGGACAGCCATGATGAGTAGCAACCACAGTATTTACCCATTTTTCCCTAAATAGGATAAAAATATGCCTTTTATGTGCTGAATATGAAATTTGTTTAGGTGTGATTACTCTTCTCTTTACCAAAGCCAAATAATTTGTTGAATGACATAAGCAGGTGCAATCTTGATGTCGCTGCTACATGAAACAAAACCACATGCCATAAGAACTTCAAATAATCCTTATTACATAAAATGTAATGTGCCAAAGCACTGTAATGAAAGATTGAGCTGTACATACAGACACTTTGTATGTTTAATTCCACTTGGATGGAAGTAAAAGATAGTTTCTTTCCTTATTTTTTCCCAAATTAAAATGACTTTTGAGAGGTTTCTGTACTTTCTAAATTTGCCCGACTTTGAAAGCAAAATCTTAAAAACAGTAAAGAAAACAACACAAAACAAACAAACAATCTTTAATCAAAGGATCTAGATCTTGGTTACTTTGTAGTTTTTAGTTTTATTTTTCCAAAACATTTCCCTTCCCAGTTCCCAACACTGCAGAGTGAAATGATTTTTCAGCAAATACAGTTCACTTCTGGATTATCAATTTCTCTTACCTTTGCATAACAGTAAGGAAGGCAGCTCCTCATTGACACAATTGTTCCTTGCAGACATTCCCTGCCACAGTTCACTCTCTAGGTCTGGATGTGCTGAATCTTTCCTCCTCTTTGGCTTGTGTGAATAATACCATTATTTAGATGTTTGGCACTTGTTTATTTTACTCTCCTTTCTACATGTGCTGTCATGTAAGTGATGATTTGGGTGCATCCATGAGAATTCTATTCCCTTCTTCTCATTTAAGTCACAACCACTGGTATTACCACAGCAAAAAGCAAAGTCTTTCTGCGCTTTCCCTGACCAAGATTCAAGGGCAGCACCTAAAGTGCAGGGAGGCAGGATGGTCTGCAGGAATCAGCTTGCAGACAGGAAGTTTACATGAGTGCAGTGGATTTCCGTAGTACTGGACATTGTGCTACCCTATAAAAGAAAATATTAGCCATCTCTGCCTTAAACTGCAGACAGAGACATACTTGATAGGGTGCTCTTTTGACTTGTACAGCGACTTAGACAAACAGGTCCTAAAAACTTTTTTGTAGGACACATTTTAGCACTCCTATGAAGGAAATTGAAGAAATAACCTGCATATTTGTCTCTGGCACAAATAACAAAGTATGTCCCTATAGAACTTTCCTTCCACATTGCTAAAATGAATTTGCTTGCTTACATAATATTGAAATAATTTCCCAAGGCCAACCACTATAAGGCACAACAACTGACACAAATCACAGTATTTTTTAAATGATGAAATGTAAGCCAATCAGTAGGGTAGTAGCTAATATTGAATGATACTCAGTAGTGCTTCACTCTCCATGCATAAACTCATTAGCAAACACTTATACTTAATGAATAATGAATATCCTAAACAACCAGCTTAGGCTGTGAAAAATTCATAGGGGACACGTTTTTTCAAATTGTTGGTACACTTAAAAATTTGATAAACATTTTTCAGACTTCAGCTGTCTATTGCATTTTCATGTAGCTATCTGCAAATTATTTACAAGTTTGAGCACAGAACATATTAGTGATGGTGTTAGCATTACTTTTCTTAGCCTTGAGTTACACAGAACTACAGAAACAATGTCCTAAATCCTAAATTAAAAAAAAAAATAACAAACATTTCTGAGAGGAGTACCCCACGCATGAGTTAAAGAATATTGAAGGCCTGACATACAGAAAAAAAAAATGCTGGCCACAGATTCCCTTCTTTGGGTGTATCTCTAACCTTCTCTGGGAAGTCAAGAAATTCCCATACCCAGCCAAAGCTCTTATTGGCATGTCAACCATATTAGAAACACCAAGCCATGTATTTCTGAAGAACATCATGTCTTGTTCAAAGGAAATAGCACTGACAGGATTTTACCTCCTCAACATAAGGAGTTTCAGAGCTCTTCTTGGAAAATGCAGCTTGCTATCACTCTCTGCATGATGGTTAGGACAGCTAGGTATAGTCCAATTTGGAGACACTGTATATGGTTCTCCATAAAGTAGAAAGAGGAAGAAGGATCTTTGGGGAACAGAGAAAACCCAGCATACAAAGTATGCTACATTCTCCCCTCCTGCCAACTCTTCCTCACCTCAAAACCAGCTGCATTATGGATCCATATCAGGACTTTAAAGCATTTTACTTTTAGCTCCCCTTGACTTAATTATGCTGGGAATTTCTACATATCCATCTTTTACATATATTTTTACACTTTTGTAGTCTAAAACAAGTTTCAGAGAAGTTAACTGCTGTTTCATTTACACCTTTTTTATACTTCTTTCCATCCCAGTGGCACAATTTCCTTCAGAAACTGTGAATCCACAAGAATTCCCTGATATGTTTGAATTAATTAATTTTCCTGTATCTTAGAGGGATTCACTAAATCCCTAAATTATCTCCAGACATTGTGATGTTTATGATTAGGCATATGTGGCCAGCTCCATCCATGTTACAGCCATGTTCAACAGAAATGTGACTTCTTGCCTCTCCCTCAAAAGGTGTGCAAATTCAAGACATCAAGGCAAGATGCTATCAGTACAATGCTGTCAATGACTTCTGTGCAGCCTGTTTGACCTTTAGTGGCATCTAGTGGCAAATGAGTTTGTAGGGAAGTCTTCGCAATTAAATGGCAATTAAACCAGTGAAAATTGATTTCGTCTTCCTATGTGACAGTGGGAAGAATGGAGCTTGCAGTGCATCAGCATAGTGAGGACACATTGCTGGCTGCCAGCCTACCTCACCAGTCTGAACTAGTCACTAAGCCATGTGACCAAATTAGTTTCAGTGCTAATTTACAGAGCTTCTGATAAGACTTTCTAATTATGGTTTGGAGCAAGGATTGCAAGTAGTTAAGAAGTTAGCATTAGACACCTTTCGAAAATCAATGTGCTTTTTTTGCTATTTGTTGGTCATAATTTATTTCTTCCATTAAGCCATGTGAGACATTCTTTTATATCACAATGTGGGTGCTCTTACTATTATCCTTAGAAACAGCACAACAGATTTTGATATTGCCTTGGCAGAAGCACGAAGCCTCTCTTCCTAAGTGAGATTCACTAGTGTTTTGATTTTACCAAATGTCACAATACTTTCTTCTCCTGTCTAATATTAAAATATATGTGGAGCAATATGCTGGATAGCAGCAACCCACAGTTCAGAGTCAAAAGACGTTTGTCTCATAAATATATGATTCCATATTCAGATAACATACTGAGAGAAGTTCATAGAGACTTCTATCTCTGCTGGAATAATTGTCTGCAATATTTAAATTGAAGTGTTTTTAGTGCGTTAGTTTTCCAGAAAAGTCAGCTGCATGCAAACAGAATAAATTGAATAAGCATTGTAGGTGAAACAGTCTGCCTAAATGTTGGGGTTTTTTTTCCTTTTTAAACAAACCCAAATGTTAAAAATCCAAGACAAAATATATATACTAAAATTTCTGTAGAAAGTGTCTCCACAGGTGCCAAATGTCATGCATGAATAAATTTATGCAGTTGTTATTGTTCATTGTTGTTAATGTAACCTGTTGTTATTTTGTAGATCCACAAGGGGTGAGAAAACCGCTGTGAGTATGGTATTTAAAATACTTAATATTTTCTAAAGAAAATCAGTATTTACATTATGTATCTCCTTATATTCATAAAGCAAAAAAGAGGTTCTGATGAAAAGTTTCGTATTGCTCATCATTTGGGCTGATGAAAAAGGTAGTGTTTGAGAATGCTTTTCAGTGAAATGTTTCCAACTAAATTCTTCCCTTTACTGAGATACTGTCATATTAGATCAACTTTACAAGGAAGTCTGGTGGGAAATGCAGGAGAAGATATTTGGTCATTGTACAACTGGAAGATAATGTGTAGTCATATCTCTAAGCACAACTAAGATTACAGGAATACTGTAATATGCCATTCTGGGAGTTTTTGATAAAATCCTTGCCTCTGTGTTCCAGAAATGCCTCCTGTTTCCTGGAAGCAGACACTTCCTAAAGGTGCCATAGAGCAGTATGTCACAATCTCTTAGGTCAGCTTTTTGAAACAAGAAATGAATGTTATATTAGGACACTGAACATGTCAATGAGTCACAATTCACTTTTTAAGAAAGAAACAAGAAAACTTTCCCCAGTGGATTAATGAATACATTAATACAAAAAGTCCTTACTTCCTTTGCTGCGGGTTATACCGACATTTTGGCAGCTAATAAAACACAGGGGGCCAGAAAATATATTTGGGACAGTTGAGTGTGTTTGTCTGCCAAATTAAATAATAGACCAGAGACACTGGAACAGGACTAGAGAGTGTACAAGATAAGTGAAAGCTGTGCCAGCTGAGAGGTCTAATGGTCTTACTGGAAAGTGAACAGCTTGCAGCTGAGATGAGACAAAAAGTCCATGTGGATAGAGAGATCCATCTGTCCCTGAATACATTTTTCCATTTAGAGTTTAAGAAGGATGTAGAAATCATTTGGATTCCTTGATTTGCATTGTGAAAGGAAAATGGGAGAAGATGTTTATGTTCTGATGCTACACAGGGACTAAAACTTTATCTTTGTTCAAGGAAAAACCTTCTGCTTGAAGAAAAATTAAAGCTCAATGTTATAAGTCAGGGTCCAAACAGTTCCCTATTAAAAAAATGGAATTAATGGTTAGTGGATGACTGATTCTAGCAGCAAAGAAACTGTGTCTATATGAAACTGATTATATGATTTGATATATAAAAAGAAATACTTTCTACGGTTCAAGACTTTTGGCTGTCTAGCTATGAAGTCCTAGGAAAATGTCTCCTGTGAAGGAGGTGAGTTTAGAAAAAGAAACTCCTGCTGGTGCTACCCAGCATTCTGAAAGCTTGAAACTGCCTTAGACTAGATGTAGAGTTTCTAGTTATCTTCCAGCATGCAATGAGCTGGCAGTTGGCATCTGACAGCTGATCAGAGAGTTTATAATTTTCAGTGCCACGGTGGTCTTTAGAAAGCTAATAGCTTCTGGCTAAAAGAAGACCGGTTGAACAATTTGGTTTTGATTCAAGTAAACAGTTGGCAAGTTTAGGAATGCTGCTTAAACTGAGGTGGATTTTGTTCTTAAAAGCTTATGTTTGTCAGGCATGGCACCTCAGCAGTCTAAGTGTACAGCCTGCTTCTCTCCCTTCCAATCCAGGAAGAGATGGGATTGAAGAACAAGTCCTACCAAAGCTGAAATGATTTTTAAAAATTTACAGAGTATCAAAAGTGTGAACCACATTTGATTAAAACATAACAATACTATGTATTTCCCAAAATGCTTAAAATCTGAAACAGTTTCATTTATATCTAACATGCCACATTCAAGTAAAATATCCAAATAGTATAGATTTTCTATTTAATATAATATGTAGGTCTAAACACGATAGACTAAATTACTCTTAAGGCAAACATAAAAGTATTGGTCAAATTTACCTAAACATATTTTAGGAACGATGATATAGGAATGTGAGTGCAGTGAAAAATTCTAAGTATTAGTTGACAATGTCATATGCTTCAGTGAGAATAGCTGACAAAGAAGGAGTAATCTAAGGTTACTTCTGTCTTGACAGGCTCTTCTGTGCTAATTCTGAGTCACAAATAGAAAAAAAATAAAGTACATTGAAGTCAAAGTAGCTCCTCCCCTGAAGAACGTAACTACATAATGGGAGAAAAAACAAAAAACCAAACAAAACAGGGATTAAATTAATATGCACTAATAAAGAAAACAGAAACATAAAACAAATAGTGAACATTCTTTTTTGTCATTAACTGATAGAAATAGCAAGAAGGAAAGGTACGCCTTTGGGATAGTGAAGAGCATGTAAAACAAAGGAAGAAAATAAAAGGTAAGTATAGATAATGCAGTGTAAGTAAGGGTGAGTGTAAGCAGCTGGAATGTGATATCAATGGACAAATGGAGCTGATCAAGGATTCAAATTGGAAATGATACTGCATTGCATGCAAATTATCAGTTAAGAAGGAGAAGGTGCAAAAAGCAGCCAAAGAATGGGTACAATTGTTAACACAGGAAGACAAGATATTTTTTATTTTTCAAAACTCAGTTTGATAGCATCTACAGGCTGTACTCTGTGTGCTGAGCACTCTCACCAGAGACAGCCAAGAACATTAGGAAACAGTTGCTTCTACTCTTTCACTTGCACAGAAATCAGCCCTTATGAACCACTTAATTGGTGAGACTTAATCATGATTCAGAGTCTCTGAAAAATACTTAAAACAAATATTATGTTTATTAGCTATTCGGTTATTAATGTCTTCAGAAAAAAAAAGTCACAACAGCCTAATCACAGAAGCGCTAATACCAAAACTAGATCAGATCAGCTTTGACTTTGCCTAGCTGAATCTTGAAAGCCCCCAGAAGTCTTCAACAAACCTCCAGGGATGGATATCCTACAATGCTTGTGATTGGTACCTTGTGCTCCCAGGACAGGTGTTTTCTAATGTCCAGTTTGAGCCCCAGTTGCTGTCCTTCAGAAATGTCTATTAATTCTCGTAATTCAAAACAGAAGTTATAAGGCCCTTTATTAAAGACATTTTCAATGCCACAAGACAAGCTCCATGCATTCAGCTACATTTCCCACAGACTCTTTTTACTGTTATAGAAGTAGCCAGAACACTAAACCAGTCAACAACTTAAAGGGACAAACATGAGAATCACACGAACATGTCTAAGCATTTACACTGTTTTACATTCAGTGTGCCTCCTTTTTATCATTGTCTGTGGTATGACAAAAATAGCACGTGGCTCCTGCAATCACACTTCCCCCATGATGCTAAGTAGAGCTTCAGCCTAAGAACAGAGAGGTGAAAAGCTCCTCACTGCATGCAGAAGCAGAGGTCTGAGGTTACACCTTGCCCCAGATTCGTGCTACAGGCTGCCTCTGTTATGAATGAGGTTTTGCTCACTTGAGCCGAGGAGTTGAAAGCAGCTGGATATATTGCTTATCTTGCGTGCTGTTGGCTACAGATGCTGGCATTCCTTAGCCATGCAAGCTTCCTCTGCCCTTTGAGGAGTGCTTTTTGAATGCTATAACTGGTAGTGTATCTTCCTACTGTCACACTCCAAGTTGCTCTTCAACCCAGTTTGCTCCCTTCCCAACTGAACAGATTTGCCAGTTTGGACAAAATGTGTAAAGACACATATGTTGGATGACTGTGCTGCTTCTCACTTGCAATAGGAGCAAATTTGTCAATGATAATATTTTGTTTCTCTCTGCTGGTTGAAACAGGAATGTAATTTTCTGGGTGAGGAATAGGTGCTGAATAGGCTGTTAGTCATTTAGTATGGGTCTTAGAGCTTTCAGGTTTAGAATACCAATCCCTTAATTACTGATCTTTGTGGGTTTGGTTTTGCTTTAAGGAAATGAGCACTCTAAATCTGTTGTAGAAGCATTCAAGCAAGTCTGAATAAGCCCTTACAGTTCCCTTCTGAACTGGACAACCACAGCATTGGAATTACATTTGTGGTTTATTTCTAGTTTGTATGCTCTTGTTAATGTATATTTTAAAGTATAGAAGTAACTTAAAGAGTAATTCTGCCCTAGCATAACCATCTGCAGCAAGAGTAAGTGCTTGGCAACACTAACTAGTTCATAGTTCTTACTAGATATAAATAATCCCATGTTCTGGCAAAGAAAGTCCTTACAGTGTGATCTTTAGTTGGAGGAAAGAAAACTTATGTTAGTTGGCACATCTAACAGCATAATGTAGTTATTATTAAAAGAAGTGACCAAGTAAAAGTGGCACCTTGTTAAATAATGTAACAACTCTCTGTGCATGTTCTAGGGCAGATTGGCTTACACTGTTTAAAACAAAAATAAACTTTTATTGCCTTCTACTCCTGTTAATAGTGCTGAGCCAACATATCCACACACAGCAGCAAGATTTGGCCAGAGTCGAATACAGAAGTGTTTTAGTAGGACCAAGGTGGACTTTAAATACGCAAGTCATTAATACAGATTTAAAAAATGGGGCTACTGTAGACCTAAATTTCCAACAGAATCTTCTTTCTGAAATAAATCATGATCAGAGGGATTTTGCAGAACATGTCTGGTATTTCAAGACTTCTTGTGATACCAGCAGCATTGATGATTCCCACTGTCAGCTGCATGACCAGAGGTGTCAGATATGCTCTGGTCCTGTGGGTACAGCTGAGATTTATGGACATGCAGCCATCTGGTCTGCCCTTCCTTCTTCTCAGTGATGCCTTTGCTTCAGAGACACTTTAGGTGACTTAATGGCAAATACTGCACAGTGGCTGCTTCTAGACCAGTGAAACATTGCTCAGGACTGCTGTCTAGCACAGAAGTCTCAGAAAGCACTGTGCCTTACCCCTGCTTCTGGATGATACAATTCTGCCGAAACCATCTTCCCCTGGCCCCTGGAACTTGCTTTAATAGATAAGGTCTTCTAGATACCAAGGCTGAGCCATATTCCTTAAGATTTTGGTCACTCTCCTAACACCTTGGAAAATAATTAGTTAGAAATTAGTTTGTGTAATTGGTCAGTTCACCTTTAGAACTTTTGACTTAGATTGGATGCTGTCCTTTGTATAACTTTCTGTTGGTTGCATTTTGAATTCCCCTTGAACCTATAAATATGACTGTCTCTCCTTTGTCTCTGGGGATCCTGTTTGACAACCCTTCGCATGAAATAAAATTCTTGTGGAACATGGTGTGTCAAGGGCCTCCGGTTTTTCTCTGCTGGCCAAATGTAAACTACTGAGAAGTCACTGATCTATATCAGCACTCTAAGGACCTGGTAAAACACCTACCAGAGACAAAAAAGAAAGTTTACACCTGCTCTTAACTCTATTCCCTCCCTCCCTGCTCAGAGTGCCTATATGCGTCTGTGGGAAAGTTCAAACCCCAAGTCATAGAAATGTACATCCTATGTGATAAGGTTTTTCACAGGCAGAAGCCTCCCATTCTTGATTTCAGGGCTGTGTATGCATTTCACTGTAATAGTCTCTCTAGGAATAAAGAATAAGGTTCTTTCCATAGTCTAGGACTGGTTCATTAATCTTTTTACTACAGCTAAACCCACAGGCTATTTTTCCACTTTTCAGGCAGGTGGTGTAAAGAAATCTTACAGCACTCCTCTTCTTGAGCAGAGTCTATGACTGTAAATGTACTTGGAAACAACCGCTGGGTGAGGGACGGATGGAGAAGGATGGTCCACATTCAGCTGCTTAGGTGGTCAGCTGGGTGATGGCTGTGATGTTTCTGTTGATGCTCACAGTCTGAGGCTTAATCATCTGGGGAGCAGTGACATTGAATTCTGCTGTGACTATATCTGTGAGCACCCTGTGCATTGGGTGAGAGGAAGGGGAACTGAAGGTGCAACTTGTGAAGACAGATGTCTGATTGCTTTTGAGTTTAATGGATCTGGGTTTTTTTCCATATTTCTTTTAGTTAATCCATCCACAAAACTATTTCCTTCCCAAAATCAATTGTTCACTTTTGTCATGGAAGACATTTAAACTTACAATGGGAAGAACTTTGCTAGACCTAGGCTTGACCATCTGCACAGATATTAACAGTGTTCTTTTTTCTTAAATTTGCATTTGAATTAAAATGTACCTGATCTACAGCTACTGACAGCCTGTTGTCTCCAAGACATAGAGTTTGTTTGCCTTCAGTAGAAAAGCAATGCAGCTAAATTTCCCTACTGCAGTATCGTTTCATTTCCCTACCATTTTACCATTTTCCACTATATTGCATCACAAATATTTCACAGAATTTGTAGTACCTAATGTCTTTTAAACTTTAGTCTTGCTTTACTAGAAATTTGAAATCCCTGGATTTTTCAATTATCATTTGTCCCAGCCATGACTGGCTTTAATGATTGATATTAAAAAATAAATAGAATGAAAAGTAAATAGGATATTTTGATTTGTTTCATAATTGTAGTGTTTGTGTGCTCTTGTTCGCATCTTTTCTACCATTAAATCATATTCTTAATTCTATTTATATGCTGTGTGAAACCAGTGTTTAAACGGAGATAGCAAAACCTAATATTATTCAACATTGGAACTAAAAACATATGGACAAAATTACAAAATTTCAAAAATAAAAAAAAGGACAAATTACTGCTGTAACAATAATCAATGGTAACCAACTTCTAGGGGACTTACTGTAAAACTTCTATGATATGCTTTTAGGAGGTTTCTAAACATTTTCAAAGGAGCCTGTCCAATAGATTTTTGACCATTTAAGTTCTGATACCTGTTTCCAGCTTCAAAAAGCTTTGGATGTGTTTATTTAGCGGGAAGAAACCTGCTATGATTTGATTCATTGAAATCAACCTTGCAGGTTATTTTGGTTATAAAAATGTGCAGTATGTAATTTATTTTTAAGCACTTTTCAGGGTCTACTGTGGTGACTCAGAGATAATGGTCAGTTGTATGAAATGACATTTAAAGCAGTTTTTAGAAGACTGGTATGTAAACTTTAAATATAACAGTAGCAAGTTATATTCTGTAAGTTTTTTCTTACTTAAATGGTTAGAATAGACAACTTCTCTGAGACAGCCAGAGTTGGTATGAAAATGCTACCCTTGATGTCCAGGGAAGTATCTACCAGCATAGACGAGAAGAGTGCTACTGACACATACATGAAAGGTCATGTGTGGAAATACATCCACTTTCCTGTAAATGTGTGAGAATGAACACAGGAATGAAAAGTTAAAGTAGTGCCAGCTGATAAATAATCTGCAAGGGGACTGAAGGAGTTTCCTTTTGTTACGAAGAATGCAGGCCCTACTGAGTCAAAATTGGCACTTTTTGGCTTAACTGGAAACAGATTTTATCAAAGTGACCAAAATGATGACTCTGACTGGATAAGTGTCTGGTTCTTGCTAGTGTCCAACTTCCACTGAAAGATGTGGAAGTTCAGCATTTCTAAGTCAGCCCTGAGTGATAACCCCATTTTAGTCCGCAAACCTCAATTTGAAAGTGTCTGCAATAACTGAAAGTAGTAAAATTAAGATTTTTCTTTTTTTTCCCAAACAAGTATTTCAAACAATTTTTGTCTGTTTTTCCAATGCAATAGTGCTTTTGCAGCCATGGGTGGAATTTTCTGCTGCAGCATTTCCAGGGCTCAGAGGAGCTGTGGGAATCATTTCTGACTGCAGCTGTAGACATACTGTCTGCCTTCCCAGTTCATGTCATCCATTATTGGTGATGCAGTGCAGGTGCATTAGCAGGTGCATTAGTGCCTAGCATTGCCAATAACATTTAGGTCAGTACTCAGATGCTGTATGGAGAGATGGCATTTTTTACTGTTACCATTAATATCTATAGTTATCATTCCCGAATCACTGCCTTCTCTTGTATCTTGGTCTTGTTCTGCAGTGGGTTTTTTTTTTTTACTCCCTGTGTGATTTTTTTGACAGTTGAGGTAATGTAAAATTCTCCAAATCTTCAAAGATATTACTTAGTTCTTTTTATATTTACAACGTGTTGCAAGACAAATATGCAAAATCCCTAGCAAAGTTTTTTATGGGTCTAATTCTGTCCTAGTTCTGTCTTCAGAACTCCTATTTCTTGATAATGAAAGTTTTGAAATGTGGATTAATGGCTAGAGCTGACCCTATCCCTTGACAATGACAAACTCCTTACAATAGCAGAGAAGAGTATTCCTTTTCAAAAAATACTTGAATTCAACACAGTTACTTTAAAAATAAGATTAGAAAGAGCTGTACCTAGTGTTACTTTCTAAAGGAACTTCTGAAGTTAAAGAAATTGCCAATAAGACCAGACTTGGTCTTAAGTTAGCTTTTGGCAATGCCCTTTGCAAGGCTGACAGGTCTCCGCAGGGTGGTCCTGTTGGGTTTGTATATCTATTCTGTAGTTCAGTAGTCATAAAGGTGAGACCTGGGGCACTGGGCATAGTGCCAGATGCTCTTGATTCTTAATATGGTGATTTTATTCCCATTAAGTAGTGTTGGGGAGAGCTTATGGATCTGGATGAACCTTGAATGTAGCATGGATTCCAAGGGAAAACTCAAACAGGTTTTTTTAACCATGCTTACAAGAAGTTTGGGAGATTCCTCCTGTTCTTATGTATGAGCTGAGGGCACTGACAACTTCAGAGGAGCCAGCATGGAAAAATTAACCCACTGTCTCTTCTCTGTAAAAATGAACAAAGTGGCTGTTTTAGAAAAGAGGATAAGGCAAGAAAATTCAATAGGATATTTTCCTCATGGTATGAACTATGCCATGAGATTTTCAGAGGCTGCCTATTCATCACAGTATTTATTCCCCATCTGTGAACCTTTCTTATACACAATTTTATTTAGAAATAAAAAAAATACTTCCACTCTTTGTTTTCAACTTGATGCCTCAGGATTTCATTTAGTTCACACTAGTTCCACTATTATGAGAAACAATGACAAATTATTCAGTGTTAACCTTCTTTTCCATGTTTCTGTTATGTGTTTCTTTGGGGTTTTTGGCTAAATTCTAGTGAGATTATGCTCTGCTTGTGTAGAAAGAAGATTCTCAAATTTCTTTGACCCTTCCTGTTGCCTTTTGTATCATTTCATGTCTTATTCTAATGTGGTTTTTTGAGGTGGAATGACCTGAACAAGGCATGACAAGTAAATGGTGTTTATATCAGGAATTTGTACATCAATATAGCAGTTTTCTGTTTCGTTTTCTATCAATTTTCTACAAATTCCTGGCATTCAATTTTCCTTTTGATTCAGCATTGCTATGAAAGTTTCAAAACCTGTGACATACAGATATCTCCTTCAGTGGTAGAAGTTCATTCAGTTCATCATTTGTATGTATAGTTGTGGGTGTTTTTACTGACAATGAATTTTATTTTCCATTTTATTAATCTGCTCTTCAACATTACAAAATGTTTGAGGGTGGTTTTTTTTGTTTTTTTTTTCAGAACGCTATGGAAAATTTTAACTTTGATTGCTGAGGGTATTTTTGTATCATTTGCATATTTTGGTGTAATATTTCAGTCTCTTTTGTGGACTGTTTAAGAGTATTTAGGTCCCTAAGACAGTTCCTTATGGGACTACCCTAAGAATCCTTTCTTTTTTTCTTTTTGGAAAATGAGCCTTTATTGCTGTAATTTGTTACTTACTTTTCCATCAAGTACTGATCCACAGGACTTACTACTTTTCCACATGAGATTTTAGCTTCTTTGAAAAACATTGTAGCAGGTTTTGAAAATCCAAGGTGGGTTATTTGGGAAACCTTCTTTTCACAGGATTTCAGGCTCTTTGGAAGATCTCACATGTTTCAAATCTGAGAGGTATAAATTTGCTCTCCAGAGGTTAAATCTCCTCAATTATATTATGTTTATTTTTTGATTATTAATATAATTTCTACTAATAGACTTGGACTGAAAGTCACATTCCTTAGTTTGCGATCCTATTTATTTGAAGTCTTATTATTTTCTTTTCATTTTGAAATTGTGTTATCATTGTTGCCTTCCCTTTGGCAGTAGATGGCATAAAAGGGAGAAAGCAATGTAATTCAGAAATTTAAAAACTGGGCTCCTTTGGGCTCCTTAGGTGAGTGTCATCTGGTCTTACTGATTTCTTTTAATACATGTTGCAAACGAATTCCAAAATTCTTCATCAGAGCCGATCTTTCAGAGCAGGTGAGGTAAACCAGGTGTGCTGATTCAAGATGGGTCCCTTTATGACTATATTTGTGTTCCAGGAAAGATGTCTGCCATCTAAATCGTCATGGATTATATTTCTGCCTTTAGTACCTGAGAAATCAACGTAGGTTATGGTTGTGAAAATCAGGTTAGCATTTCACTTACATCAGTAAAACAGCATCCATACCACATCTGAAAAAAAGGATAGGTGAAAAAGATCAGTTCCATTTTATTTAGAATTATTAAGAAAGTAGAACACTGTGAGAAAATACAGTAATATTAGAATGGAATAACTTTAATGAACATTTTTAAAGGCGGTTTACAAATGGACTGAAAGGAAGGAGTTTGAGGCTTGTTTCTTTCTTTACAGTACATAGAAGAAATCTGAAAAATTATAAGGGAAAAAGCAGAATTATTCTCTTGTTATATATTAATAAAACAGATTTGGGGAAGGTGGGGAGCAACAAGATTTGCTTGGCTTTTCTATATCAAAGCAAATCATTTGTTTCTGCATATTTCTTTTCCCAGGGTTTCCAAAATTAGTTAGTTTGTCTACGACAGATAAATGTGTTATTTTCCTTTGCATTGATGAAAACAACTTTGAATATTTCCTTTTAGCACCCACATACGTATACACACTTGGGGAAAAAAGGATGTGTGAACATTTCTATTGACATCTCTTGTTGTCTTTCCTTTGGCTTTAATCAGCAGAGATGCGAATTTCACTGAAAGGTTTGTTAATGAGTCTTTCTGGCATGACATTGCTGATATTGTTATGGTTTAACAGTAGCAGAGAATAAAGCCTTTAGAGGGAGAAGCAAAAGCACTTTCACAGTGACTTCAGTAGAAAGATTACCCGTTAGAAGAAAATTGGGTTGTGTGCTCTTTAATTATAAATATGTGACAAGTTCAAATAGCCATTTGAAAATAATCTTCAAACAAATTTGCTGGTAGTGTGCATTAGCTTACTTTCCCTAGCTTAACAAAGCGTCTCAGATATGAATTTGTATAAAATTTTAACAGAGCCACAAACAATTAGCCACTGTTAAAAATAACCATTATCTTCAGAAAATTCTTTGCTTCCTTAGCTATGAGAGGGGATTTGCTTTTCCTTAATAAGTAAGGAAAGTAAGAAGTAATGTTCCCTTAGAAACAAATCAAACCCACTCCTGTGTTCATGCAGGTCTACTATCTCTGTTCTACAAGGTAAATTACATTGTTTTCTCTTTATTTTCCTATTCATGTTTTACAATATTTTTTTGGCCTCAGGATTAGGATTATGGCCATGATCAAGAAAAAAAATCGTGGAGACTTTAGACATCTTTTGTGTTTCCCTACATAGCTTCTGTTGTTGAAAACATGAATAGTTACAGAGAAATTCCAGTGTTTTGAAGGGAAAGGTGCTATAATTTGAAAAGTAACCAAGTACAGGGGTAGTCAGACAGGCCTAATGTCTGATTATTGAAACTACATAGCCACAGGTTCTTCTAGAAGGTAAGCAGAATTTTAAAATATATCAGAATCAGGCATTTAAAGGGAATGAATTTATGACCTTTAGCTAATGACTTTTGCAGTAAGTAATGTCTCTTGGCTGCTATAAAACCTTACCAACATTTTCCCTTCGGAATTAGTTCATCATATGCAGAGGAAGTATTTCTAAGAAACCAGTAGCTGGTAAAACCATGAATGTGGTCACAGATAGCACCATATTTTCACTTCCATAAGTAATACCAGTATTAAATACATGACTAGTTTAAGGTCAGTATAGAGCATAGCTACATTTATAATCCTCTAATCCTAGTAGCTCTGTCTCTCCAACATCTCTTTAACAGTGCTTTGACAAGGCTTTGCATGAGTTTACAGCCTTCATTCAAGTACCATATTCAAGGGCAGAGGTCATGACTTGGGTGGTTCTCATTCTTTAGATACTCTGTTTTCTTATATGTTTATTAGTGTATAAACAGACACTTTAAAATAAGTATTAATCAAATGGCAATTTTAACTCTCTGTCTTCTTCTCCTTGTCTTGCATTTGTTGCCCTTCACCTTTTCTCAGATCTTCTTTGCCAAAGACTGGATAATTTGAGGCTCTGCCTGTTGTATGTCAATACTGAGTCAAGTTGATCAACAAGAAGTGCTTACAGCCAATGTGAAATGCATCACAAATGCACTTTCAGGCTGAACCCAGAAGATGTGGTCTTGTGGCTAATTTTTTAATTTCCAGCCCTTCCCTTTACATAGATAAATTTTTATGGTTGCGTGCATCACAGTCAACAAGATTTTTGAGACAATGTTGATTCTTAAAAGCCTAATAATATGAATTCCTTAGTGTTCTTTTTCCTCAAGTTGTTCTGCCTACATTTCAGCTAGACCTATTCATCCTGCCTGTGGCTCATGCATCCCTGTACAGGGACCTTTGTATGCTTATTGTGGTTTCTATTTCTTCATCCTCTGTCATAGACTTGTCAGGATAAGAATATGTCATGCAGGTTTGAGGCTTTGCTTTTTGAGTACATTACAGAGGAAATCACTGCTTATCTGTCAGTCTTTTCTGAAGTGCTGTGCTCCCTTGACTCCATGGCACATGTTAGCCTCATGGCCACATGGTTAGCTGCTCACCTAATCATAGATGAGCAGCTGCACATCCAGCGCAACCTCTGTGCTCAATGTACATGTGCAATGCTTGAGGCCATTCTGAGAAAGAATACTTTTTCAGGGCCAAAATAAGAAGGAAAAGTGTTAATATGAAATCCAGGGTCAGGTGGATCCTTCAGTTTCAGGACTGTATTATTTCAGTTGCCTCTCCTTAGGTAACTGGAGCTTCAAACATGCTCTACAGCCCAGTTAAGGGATTCACTCACCTTTCCTCCTTCCACTTGTAATCAGGCTGTCCCAAAACAGATTCACAAGTGCTTTTCTTCTTACTTGACACAAATAATGCTCTTTTGAAGAGGCCAGGGACACACTCTTAGATCCCTGAGCATTGCTGGATGAATACACTTGAAGGGTGGCAAGTTTCTACCAAATTTCTAGGTAAGCAGGTTGCTCATTGCGGGTAGATGCCTCTATCAGCTGAACAATCCTGTCAAGGCAAGTGAAGACTCTTGATAAGGTAGAATGTGTCTGAGTGGCAATATTCTACTCTTGTGACACGAATAATAAAAAAAAACCCAGATACTGCAGTAAAGACTCATCTTCCTAAAATGTAGGTGTAGGGCACACTCTTTTCTACCTGCATAGGGAAGTGTGCTACTACTACTGACCTGTGCCCGAGTGGGCTGCACAGCTTGAAGTGGCTATGGCACACATTAATTTTTTACAGTGTAATAACTCATTTCCCACAGTCAGTGACCTACCTGTCATAGCTTCCAGTACAGCTGAATGTGTGCTCAATCTGGGTGAATGACCTCTTAGTGAAAGAAAAAAATTAGATTCACAAATTATTTTTCTCCCTTTGCTTTAGAGTTGCCTTGGTGTTTCCTTTTCTTGTATCTGCTCATCTTCCTCAAATTTACTTGACAAACTTGCATTTTCAGGAAGGGCTTGTTTTTTCATCATGACAACAACATTTCTTCAACCAGGAGTATTTATTATGTATTTGAAAATGGAATATGCACCTTCTGCATGGAAAGATTCCTGGACTGAAATATCAGCTTTGTTACACCAGTAAATCAGAGGTATCTTCACTGAAATTGATGCAGTTTCAACAACACAAAAATAGCACAAATGAAATGTCTTCAGGACCTAGTACTGTGATTCCTTGAGTCATTAGTTTCTCAGTTTAAGCTTGTACCAATCAACTCAATCAGTAGTGGGAAGAAGAGAGAATGAGAAATTAAATAGAATCATTATACACGCCTAAGCTTAGTAACCATGTGATATATTACTGTAAACCTTACTGAATTTTATTACTCTGGGATTTTTCATTTTTCTTGTGTTTCTTTGGACAAATAAATTACTAGCTTCTGTCAGGTAAATGCTAAGCACATATCTGAATATTAAAAAGCAAAAAGAAAATGTTTCCTTTTATTTTCAGTTCCACCAAATATTATAATTCATGTTCCTCCTTTTCTTCACAACCCACAGCTATACACATTTAATATCATTTTATAAATCTGCCATCTTTTGTTTTGATTACACTGTGTTAGTTTTTGTAATCAAATCGGAATCCTAAAAAAATTACTTTTAAGAGAAATTCAGCAAACTGGTGGTATGGAAAGGTTAACTGGAAACTGTCAGTTGAATAATACTTATTTTTTGTGCTTGAAAGAGTGAAAACTGTTAGTTCTCTATCATCTGCCTACCTTTTCTCTGTCTGGATAAAGGTTTAAATGTATAGATAAATACTCAGTGTATCTAAAAAAAGAGAAGCGACATAACAGTAATCCCTAAATCAGCTTTACATGCTGCCTTAAAATGGTGGAACACTTTGCATCATTTAAATGGTAAACTTTGAAATCTAAGTTCAATGCTCTACTCTCAGGGAAGGGGAAGACCCACTGAATTGTACTCCAAGTGGTGGGCTAGTGCAGCCGTGTGTTGCTCTGGACAAGCAAAACCAATCAGGAACACCAGTCTTTTAGAGTGTGACTAACCCACTTTCCACGTCAGTGACACCAAAGCAGTTTATCTGTTTTCTTGGAAACATGCCTGTGCTTCTGTCCCCTTCCTTCTTGAAATGCACTGCACACAGAGCAGCTGCCAAGCCAGATGAATTGCAAACTAGGGGGAATTGCTGAAAATAAGCAGCATGCAGATTGAAAATAGGACTTGGGAATAATTGCAGGAGAGGAACACAAGCATGATTTTCTCCATTCTGGCTTCCTAAGGCAATTTCCAAATGTTTCATGTTCTGTGGAATGTGTTCTAGAAGAGCGTTGTAGTGGCTTGAGCTGTATCAAAAACTCATTGCTGTCAATGACTTTTAACCCCCAAAGATTTGGATCAGACTGTCAGTCCCCAGCATTCTGCATCCAAGGCCTCACATGTTTAGTGAAAAACTGAAAAGAGTGCACTCCAATAAAACATGGCGTTTGGTGCCTATGTCCAAAGCTGAAACCAAGTCCTTACCAGAGAGCAGGGGCATGTCCCTGACTGCCCAGACATGTCCCACCTTCTGTGTCCCTGGGCGGCTCAGGGGCTATTTCCCAAGACACCATACAGTGTACCCAGCACACCACAGACTCCTGAAAAAAATTATAAAGTTGACTTCTTAGTTGACAGCTAGATAAACAGTTTCTTCTGGGAATACAAACTGAGCTCTCATCTAGTAGCAGGATAAAGCTCGTTTCATGCTCTTGTCTACCCAACAGGATATACACCAGTATTTTCTAGTGTTTCTCAACCATTATAGATACTTTAATGGACCATGGGAGAAAGAGGGAGCATTTTCAGCTCTTTCTATTGAAGCACTCTTACTGAGAAAAAGAATGCAAGATTTATTGTTGTACAACAAAAGCAAGATGCAACACAAAGCAAGACTGTTTTTTTTCTGTATTTTACCATAGAGACAATTTTATAGATTTCTTGTCCTGATCAGAGGCTTTATAAAAATTTAAGGAAAAATCACTGTGTAAAGACTGTTTGGAAAAAGATTAGGATTTAGCTATCTTGTTGTCAGTGTCTTAGTTGTTAAGCTATGAATTAAAGACAAATTTTTCTGTTTAATTTTTTTTTTTGATGTTCTAATCCAATTGATCCTCATTTTGTTATTACTCTATAACTTGGTTTCATCATAAAATTCTCCAGAATTTTTCTATTCCTCCCCAAGTGTCTTTCCAGATAAACCCAGATAAACTCTTATAGGAGGCTACATGGAGCATTAAAATATTTTCTTAGTGTGCTTTAGTCCTCCAAAATCCAAGTTTCTCATTGTGTTATTGGTACTCCAGCAATTACGCAGTGATAAAAGATGAGACAGCAGCAAAAACTAAATTTGCGTTTTTGTTGTCCTTATTGAGGTGTGCTTAAAGGTGGTAGGAGAAAGCTTGCCAAGCCATTTGCTTCTAGAAATACAGAGGGAGAAGTACCACAGCCTGCCATGCCTTATGCATCAAGCTTCTCATATTAGTCAGTACTGAGGAGGAGACACAAATCTGTCAGGTGGGCACCTCTGGGATTAAAGAGCAACTAAACTGATGGATATAGTCATTGTTTGGGACTGCAGAAAAATATAGGAATACTATCTTGGTGAATTTGGTCTTCAGTACTTCAAGACAGGTTGCTAGAGTCTCTTTGATTAGTTAGAGATTCCTGAAAACTGGGATAACCAAAAAAACTTCTCTCCTTGTCACCACTGAAGTTGCTTTTTTTTTTTTGCATTAGCACAGCTTCTATAAGAATCAGCCAGTTCTCTTCCAAGACTGTTTATATTACAAAGGAAGTTAGGTCTGATCCTCCAGTTGCAGACTGTGCTCCAAACTCTCAAGTTTTGGTTGTTCAAACATATGTATTGCATGTATATTTGGCTTTAACACTTATTCAAGCAAAACCACCCACTATGCTCAAAAATAGTAGTGTAATTTGGCATGCAGCTACAATCTATTCTCAAGTGGCATTGTTCCCTTACCACCACTGTTGCTACTTGCTTGAATAATTATTGTTCTTTTCTCAGATTTCTCCAGCTTTAATAATTTATTAAATCTACTAATTATTTTTCTTTCTCCTTCTATATAAGAGAAAATAAAACTTGACAAAACTTCAAAATGAGGTGGCAGAATTCATACAATGCTATTATCATGTTTCTTGCATATGCAAAGAAAACTGCAATGGATTCCATATTTCCTCCCTTTCCTCTTCTTAATATAGTCTTAACAAGTTAAATGCTTTTTGGAATTCATGGTAAATATTGAGCAGATATTCCATTGTGGTATTTGGAAAAAAACCCACATCTATGTATAATTTTTTTGTCTATAAATAAATACACCCTTCTTTTCAAGGAAGATTACTTTTTTTAACATAGAAAGACAGTACAAACTAAGTAAAATGTTAGAAATAGATTTTTTTTTTTCTCTTCTGTTGGAGATCTTTCAGTGTGACAAAGCTTCTAAAATCTTGCATGGAGAGATTTTGTGTTTCAAATATTTTGTGAGAAAAAATAGCATCACAGTCTATTTTCTATTTTCTAAGGCTTCATTATTTGGAAAGAAACATGTATACATATATGCAGTCATACATGTACATGCCAACAGTTTTAGAGTGCCATCTGCTGTCATATGAGACTAAATTGTGTTGTTTCTGTTAGCTTTTTAGGATCAATAAAGTTGTTGTGCCCTTGAAAGGTTTTCTGATTAAGTTGTAGTGCCAGACAAAGCACATTTTCAAATTGCAGGAGGTACAAAAAGTGTTTCTTTCCAACCTTTGGATGTATAGAATCATAGAGGCATAGAACTGTTTGGATTGGATGAGACCTCGATGATTATCTTGTTACCACCCCTCCCTGCCATGGGTAGGGACACATTTCACTAGAACAGGTTACTCAAATCCCCATCCAATCCGACCTCCTGAGCTTGGAGGAGGTGATCTTTGAATATTAACCAACCTTCTTGTTCCTCTCTTCCCTACAGGGTTTTGTTACCTGGCACTCTCTCCAGTCATAGGAACCACTCCACCCCAACTCCATGATAATGAGATTGTAGCCCTGATGGTTTGTGTATATCTCTAACTCTTCTTATTTATTGAACATTTCATATGTGCTTGATAGGGGCATTTAAGCTGAACTCTTATGAAGTCAATTTGCTGGCTGGAGGGGCAGGAATTTATTTGTGCTTCTCTTTAAATACTCTCCTGATGACCTGCAATCCCTCTCCAGACTCTGGGCATCTCTTGCTGGTACTGGCATCAATCTGGTAGGGCTAAGATGGCTCAAGGTTCCCTTCCTTCAGCAACTGTAGTTTGAAACTCTCTTCACCAGCTTGGCAAGCCTATGACCAAAGATGCTCTTCCCCTCCTCTGACAGATGGACCCACACGTGAACCCCTCTATGCTGTGTTAAGCTTGAATTGATGCGATTACTGAATCTTCCTGACTCACCTACCTGTGCAATCTCTTCATTCTTTAGGCAATAAATGAAAAACTGTTGTGGAAGACTTGTGTAAAATATTGATGATTTCCTCAAAATGTTAGCCTATCAAGACCAAGAGGTTATTTTATTGTTGATCTAGAAATACGTTGCACAGAGTCCAGGCAAATGTGAACGGTGGCAGAGGTGCTCACAAACATTTAATGTCCTTCTTAGGATTGAAAATCTAAACTTCTTCTACAGGAGAAAAGTCTGCTTTAAGAATTGAAGCCATAGAAAGATTAAAGCAAAAAATAAACGTTGTCACTTGTCACAGCTTCCTCAGAGATGCAAATCCAACCCCCCAGCCATATGGCATTTCATTCAAGAAAGAAAACCTGCTCAAATACCATGTCTCTTAAGAGTGTTCAGTACTTCCCTCTGGTGGTCTGTCCCGTAAAATACTTCTCAGAAAAGAGATTGCTTGAATCATTCTCTTTGAACTTAGGACAGTTTGTGAAGATGGAGATGCACAGAAATTTGTATCAGTTTTCAGATGGCATCTGAAGTGGCTTCAACTGGGAGATGGTCAAAAACATTTTAAAATTAGAGAATATTTTCTAACATGATCTGGGTTTCCAGTTTAGATTTGGTAGGTTGTATTTGGAAATTTTAACTAAACTTCAAAGCTGAGGAAAATCACCAGATGCCATCTAGCTAGTTTTTAAGAAAGCGAGAATGAAAGCTAGCTGTGTATTATTTTGGGCAAGTTGACTTAATCCCTTTAGGAAAGACAGCCAGGGAATCATCACATTTTCTTTTTTTCTGACATCATTGTACAGCTACACCTCCCACTCTACCATGATGCCTTTATGTGCTGCCATGATTATTTCGTGTTCCCCGTGAAATGCATTCTTGTAGAAATTATGACACTCTAATAGAATGGTGTTGTGTACTCTTGCTACCTGTGCATTTTCTAAAACAATCAATTTGCACAACTTTCTTCTTTTAGCATTCAAATATAGATACATCTAACTCCAATTTAGGATGTCATCAGTATTTTCAACTTTTTTTGGTAGTGAGCACCTAAAACAGGCTTTTAATATAGGCTTCCACAGAAACTAAAAATGAATTAAAAGAAGTCAGTAACTATGCCTAGCATTTGAAAAGTGGTGCCATATTCAAATTCATTCTCCTTTTCTGAACCCATCTCCTTTGAAATGTAAGTTAACTACTATTCATATTGCTGTGAATGACATTTTTCTGTGCAATATTTATCTTACTGCTCCTTTCTCATACATTTGTTTACATAGTCTTATTTACTACTGTTATTTTATAAATACTTAGTCTGTGAAAAACGTCCATTTCTTTAGAAGTTATCCTTTTCACTTTTCCACTTTCTTCTGCAAGATCATTAAGCAGAGTTAAATATGGACCTGTCTTGGAAAATGTGATTTCCACTGGAAGAATAGTTTGAAAAATAGTAGGAATTCATCCCATTTTTGTCAGTCTTCAGAGTTTTCTTACACAAAAATAATTTCTAGTAGAATATAAGTGAGACTAATCTTGTCACGTAAACCTGACAAAAACGTATACTTTGAAGGTCACCACTGAGGTGGATATCTGAAATGGATTTAAAATTTCTGTAATTCACTAGGTACATATTTTGGCAGAAAATTACAGAACAAGGTCTTTAAATATCTTGCCCAAGATTCTGTTTTAAAAGATTGACTGTTCTGTTGGCTTCCCACACAATCAGGTTCTGAGAAAGAAAAAAGATACACTATTCCCTATAGCCCACCAGAAATCTGATGTATTTCACTTTAAGTACTAATATACTTGAATGGAAATAAAAAGTTAAAAGTTTCAGTTCTAGATGAAAGAGGAATCACGATTTTAAAAAATCCTTTTAAGAAGAAAATCAACAACAAACAGAAAACCATCTCATTTTCAGCTTTTTCTTTAGCTAGACATCGCATCTTCCTAAATCCCTGAGAAGACAGCAACATGACTCCACAGGCAGGTGGAAATTCAGTAGCTGAAATAATATGGCATTCTCACACAGACAGTTCAGGCTGTCTGGCAAACAGACAGGTGAGAAACCAAGCAGAGCAGCAGACAATTTGTCTTAAATACTTAATTCCTTAGATAAGGTTGAGAGAACCAATATAGAACCATGGAGTATTTTAGTCTGATCTAACTGGCTTTTCAGTCTGTCTTAAGAGTGATTTGCATGGTCAGAATGGCTTCCACTGGGGATCCCAAAGCGCTTCCCAAATGCTCTTGAATGTAGTCTTGTAATGCATCATTTACATTGAAACAAACATGAGAATTGATGGAGACTTTTACTGGAGACAATTCAAACTAGCATTGCTGAGCACTCCCTTCACTTCAAGTGGAAATAATATAAATTTTACACATATTCTCTAAGAGAGAGAACCTGTACTTAGTCTTGTTCTTTCAAAACTACGGATATATTTTGACAAGAAAGATAGAAGCAAAGGAGAAAAGGCAGATTCTGGTATTATAAATAACTCTTATTCTTGAAATTTGCTTAAACAAGAGCCAGATTCAGTTTCCACAATAAATAAATAGAATAAATATATTTTCAGAGTTGTGCTTCACCCATGGGCCTGCAAATTTGGCAAGAGTTTTACACGTCCAGTTTTATTAATAACATTTTTAAAACTTATGAGTGACTATTATGAGTGAATAATACTCACTTTTAAAAAAAGTATTTTTATGCTGCTGTAAATAAAATAGTTGAGGACAGAAGCATCTCATACCCCAAATTACCACTGAATATAAGAAAGTTTTTAAAAAAAGGAATTTAAAGCCTTCAAATGCTGTTCATGTTCCTAGTATTATTTTGTTAATATATCCAATGACTTAATATATATTCAATATATGCTGTTTTTCTTGATCTTAAACAAAATAAATCACTATGCGTCCTCCTTTTTTATGTACTATTTTCTTTTTTGCTGTATGGGACTTCATTCACCATACACCTTTACCAAGAAGTTTGGATCAAGGAATTCCTGTTTTTCTTATAACTGAAACAGAAGTACCTAATGTAATTTTTAAGATTTACAAAGTGCCAATGAGGTGTCATACTGAAATCACTGTCTGTGCAAGACCTTTCTGTAATTTTCTTGAAGTTTCAAATAACAAGGTCAGATCTGACTACATCAATAATACAATGAGAGGTAAAACAACCCTTGGGAATTCTTTGCTCAGCTCCATGGGACCAGGCCTTTCACTAGAAGTCATAAATCAGAAGAAAAGTCACAGTGTTTCCCACTCCAATGTGAAAGCATTTATTTACTCCTTCTAGCCTTTATTATTATACAATTATTACAGACCTTATCATCGTACAGTTACTGTGGTGCATTACTTTCTTCAAAACAAAGGGATTCATTTTTGAATAAAGCAAATCACTATGCCTTCTGTAACTACCAGAGTTTTGAGGAAAGCTAGCCATGGCACCCCCAAATTTTTTGGAAAATATTGGTTTAGCTCTAGAAGATCAATGTTGTTGTTCTTTATCATTTTACTGGTCTTCTTTCATTATGACTGAAAAATCTCCCAACAATAAATTTTCACTGACACCAGAGTAGAATTAAGTATGATAGCATTCCCAGACATGATATGCAAAATGCAAACATTATGCTACTTAGAATAATGTGTCCTTGGAATAATAAATATCCTAATGCAGTTTGGATTCCTATTTAAAGAAAAAAAAAAAAAAACAACCAAAAAAACCTCTTATTCAGCTAGTCCAGTGATGGAGAATAGTGATGGAGTTACATTATCAAACACAAAAGCCATTCAAAGGGAAAAAGAAATCTAATTTAAGAAATTTAATTTATTTCTAAAACTAGTAGATATGGAAGATAAAAATACAGGAATACAGTTCCTTTACCATTTCAGAAGGTTTAAGACTAGAGTTTTAGGGAAATACGTGATTTTTTGATCAGTCATTTGAATCTTAGACCTTCGGTGTCCTGTTCCAAAAGAGGGAAAGAGATTGAAATTTTCAGAGCATGGCAGCTCAGATTCCTACAGCAGAGTAGGAAGAATTGCTGCGTGGAGAAGCCTGACTACAGGTTGCCTTGAGCAAACAGTTTATACTTGATTCCTGACATTTAGAGAGCTAAAATTAGGCAAGATAAATTCCACCTAATGTTAAATACTTCTCCATGAGGACAGAAACACGAAAAAGACTGTGAGGTAGAAGATAATGGGATTATCTGCATTGCTTGTGCCAGGGGTGCACTAAAAACCTTTGGTCTTCAGCTGAGCTTTGAGAATGCAGTGCAGAATGCAAACACAGAGCAAGAGAGCACAGCCTGCCCTAGAGAGCTTATTCATTCCTCACTGTCAGAGATGCTGATAGCTCTACCAGAGCAGGAGTATCTTCCCTTTCTGGTCTGCTACAAATCTATAACCTCAGTCATAATTCAGTAATGAAATTTATAACACAAGTACATAATACATTAGAAATGAAAAAATGTTAATATATTCTATTGATATCTTCTCTGAATCTTAAGGGTGGTTTAATAATTAAGCTTCTCAGGTTAACAAGTAGTTTCCATCAGAAGCTGAAAACACTTAAAAAATGGAATGCTTTGAGAATTCAAAAGGATTTTTAAGCATCTGGATTCCTATTCTCTGTATGTCTAGGTGGACACTTAAAGGTTTCTCTGTAGATACAGGTGGGCTTTATGGTCACACTTTCTCCTTAGAGTATATGGAAGCATCATTTTCTAAGATATTTAGTTTAAAATCCAAGGTTAAAATCTGATAAAATAATAGGAATTTCCGGGTACATATTCCAGATCCATTATGCATCCATTGTTTTCTTTATCCTTCAGGCTGTAGTCATATAATCTCAGTGCAGATTATCACAGAGGATACAGGTCACAAGAGTGGGCAAAATCTCTGCAATATTGTGTGGTTTTTCTTATAAGACATATCATTTGTCTTTGGCCAACTTAGTTTTGTCTTTTTTTTTATGACACACAAAATATAGAGATATCAAATCCTGTTTAATATCCCATACAAAATGGTGGCCCTGCTAGGTACACAGGCAATTTATGATTGGCGTGCCAAACTTTTCCAGGAAGAAGCTGTAAATTCTTCTATACCAGGGACAGAGCTGGAACTGCACCATATTAACTAGTCTTTAAAATTCCAAAGACTTCTAAGGAACTAAAAATATTCAAGCTGAAGCATTAAGAAACAAGCAGCAGGTATTCCAAAGTACATAAGAGGTTGCAATGCAAAATCTGTTTATTACTGGTTTGCTTTTTGACAAACTTTATCACAGCATCAAATTTTTAAACATGTCAGAATGTTGGATTTGATGACAATTAATTATTTATTTTCACATGTAAATAAAAGGTTGTAATTTACTTGCTTGTGAGGCATACTCTGTAAAGTCCAGTAGACAAAATATAACTGGATATATGGTAAAATCTATGATAAAAATTTAGGGAGTAATATATAACAATAACTGTAATAATTAAGAGATAATTGAATTTGAAAACAATTAACCTGTTGCTATTTTTTAGCTGATACAAGTCATGACTAAAATTTGAAACTTCCATCAGACTTTGCTAGACACCTCAAGAGATAGATAAACCCCTTATTAAAAGGGTTTAGATAGTTATACCAGAAAATTAAAAGCAGATGATTCATTTTGCTATTACAGAAGAAATAACATTATACTGAATTTATAAATTATTCTTTTTGTCATAGAATACATAATGAATCACAATTTTGTTCATCACTTGCCTATAATTAATTTAACAGGCATAGAGATGGTGTAATATATTTTCTCCATTCTAATTTTTATTAATAGAAGTCTTCCTTTTCAGGTTTAGCATAGTGATCAAGAGGAATGTAGTGTTGGGGTTACAAAGGAGCAAAGAAAATAAATCTCTTTGAATATCTGTTCTGTTTTACATAGAAGTCTGTTTAACAGAGAAAATGATTCTACTCCTGACAGCAGAACATGGACATTGTGGAAGAATGTTGTATGCTGTTTTAATGAAGCCACAGACTACAACACAGGGACTGTGAAAGGATTTTTGGGGATATAGAAGCTTACCCAACTGCAGAAACATGCAGACAATGTATACATTTTGTCCTACCTCCAGCTAATACGCAAACAGTTTTAAGGGGGAGTGATTTCATAGAAAATATTTATTTATATGTGCTGCTATATAATATGTCAGCTCCTTTCCATCAAAAAACTGTCCTTACTCCTGGAGCAACTTTCAGCATTTCTCTTTCTCTGGAGAAAACAGTACAAAAGTTAATAAAAACAGATGTTAATTTTCTAAACTTTCATTTTTGAAGATATCAGCAATATACATTAATATATATTGAGGCTCCTTGAAATACATTCAAGATAAGGTATCTATTATTTATGTGGCATTTCTCAAAATGAAAGCAGTGCAAGTCTCAGGAGTTTTAGAGGCATTCTACATGGCACAGATACAGCAGATATAGTGGGTCTGCGTTGGGTGGGTGTTTGGATATATCAGCAAAAGAGCAGATTCTGGTTTTGTCCATGTTGCACAGCTGTAGTACCCCCAAAGCTTTTCTTTGGCTTTCAAAGTGAATCCTTGGAGTGCCTGCAGTGTCTGACTCTAGAAGTGCTCTGCAGCACATCCTGAGCACAGTGTGGCTGGAGGAGGCTGGCAGAAAGGAGCTGGCCTCTCAGGCCCACCAGAATATCCTTAGGCAGCCTGTGAATGACTCTGATATGGAGTGGCCAAGTGCACAGCAATCCCCAGCTCAGGTTTCACCTGGGAAAGAGAAAAGGGAGGTCCTACAGCTACAGCATCCCATTGGATGGCTCACCTTAAGGAATACCTGTGATCTATTCAGCAAATCCATGTATTTCCAGTTTCTTCTCACCACAAATGAATCTGTAGTCTCAGGTGATGGTCTCATACTGTAATTGCATAATGGTTTGGGCTGGAAGGGACCTTAAAGATCATCCAGTTCCAACCCTCTGCCATGGGCAGGGACACCTTCCACTAGACCAGACTCAGAGCCCCATTGAACCTGATCTTCAACACTTCTTGGGTGCTCTAGACAACCTGTTCAAGTGCCTCACCAGCCTCATAGTAAAGAATTTCTTCCTAATATCTGATCCAAATCTACCCTTTTTTAGTTTAAAGGACAGACCTGAATGTGATCTCAGCTTGGGAACAGCAAATCCCCATCTGGGCCCAGACATGATTCATGATTAGCATAAGCAGTAAAGCAAAGACAAATTGTTCTTTTGGGGTAGCCTCTTTCTGGAGTAGGTCCTAGAATCTTTGGATTCATCTGTTGCTCTTGACACACAAGCAGGTCAGATATGCTCTGTAGCTTGTCCAGCAATTAGGTCCTTCACACACTATGCCTTGTCCTTTTCTTGCATGCTCTCTAGGACCTTTACTTTCCCACTATTTTCTAACCTCACTTACGATATTTTGTGACACATACTAACTGAGGCAGTGAGTGCATTATAGGGTGTGATGACAGCACCTTTTGGAGTAAGAAGGCATTTCATGTTACAGACAATACAGAGCAGGTGAATACTGAGTGTCTTTCTGGACATGCTGTGAGGACCTCTGGTATTTCTTGATGAGAAAACCTTATACAGCTGGGTTATGTCTGAGCTACCCCAAAGGTGCCCAGGGCATTTGGTGCACTGACATTAAGTATGAGCACGAACTACCCTTGCTGGCATGGTCTTTTTGAGTGCTTGAAAAGAGTAGTGGCCTCCCAGCTTTCCCTCAGTTGCCACAGGACTCCAGTCCCTTATCTTTTCAGTCCCAGACCTGTTCTAACCCTTCTACCCCTCCTTTTTCCATTCATCACTGAACTCTTCCCACCTCAAAGTCATCCTGGCCCCAGCTCATGGTTCCTGACACTTCTGCAGGCACAGCATTTGGCATTGAGGTTCCTGTGCCCCTCTTTTGCATTTTCCGCGCCCCGTGGGGTTAACTGCTGCCACACCAAGCCACTCTGTTCCAGGCATCTGCTGGGACCTTTCAGCTCAGTTCCACTCATGTCTCTCCAGCAGAAGTTGTGCATCTCATTCTGACAGGGATTTAAAAATATCACTAAGAGGAATTTATAAAATATCAGTCTAGATGCATTTCACAGGAGATGTTCAATAAAAAGGGGGAAAATAAAACCTTTCTTGAAGGAGTATTCTCTCCTCCACTAGCCACAGAAATTTTCTAGGAGGATCTTTAAGGGTTTATTTAGTTTTCTCTCTTAAAAGGATTGGCAAATGTTTTTAGGAGCCTTTGGCTTTGTCTCAAAACCTTAATAAAGCATTAAGGAGAATTACATAATTTGAAGGCAGCAAAGGCCAAGTAGGTCATCCAGTGCAACTTCTCAGCAGTGCAATCTGGTGTTGTTCAATGTACTTAGTGGTGCCTTTGTCCAGTCTAGATCAATTTTACAAGGGATAAGGCTTTTGACAGTTTACAATTTTTAATCTTTGGAAGTTTACAACATACAAACCTACATATGACTTTCTTTAAGATAAAGGAACTTCTCTTCTACACTATACTAAATTTACTTATGTCAAAAGTTTCAAAAGTAAAAAAACATACTTTTATACACTTAAATAGAAGTGTAAAAAGTCTATTCAGTGATTCTCTCTTCTCTGCTCATTCACAGGAAAAAGAGCTCAGACTAAGCAAGATCTCTCTATAATTGTCAGTGCACCTCACCTGTTTTCAACCCTTACATCAGCTCTTCTGGATGAGTGTGTCTTTTCCTTCCTTCTCTCATTTCTCTTTTCACTTTTGACCTTTTTAGTTATTTCCCAATACCTTTCCTCAGAGGCTTTGAGGGATTTTATTAAATACTTCAGAGAGTTCAGCAAAGATGTACGATGCCTGAAATTCACAGTAGGTCTTTCTGATTTACTCTATCAGTAAATCAGAAAACCACTGTTCCACCAAAACGAACAAGGATTTTTCTGTGGTTCAAATGCCACCTCATTTCTGCTGTTTTTTAGCTTCACCTTTCACCTCCAACAAAATTTTGAAATCACTAATTCTGGTAAGAGTGACTTGATCCCAAATTTTAGAGCACCAAATAAGATGTGCCAGCTTGACTTTTAACACTTGTGTCAAGCAGGATTTTGTTTTAGCAGGCCACAGTGCTTCAAATCTTCGTGCTTAGTTTGGCAGGTAAGAAATATCACATTGATTTGGGCAGGGCTACATAGAGGCACAAATTCATCACGGATGACTTTGTGATGGTGTAGTTACCACAAGACAAACTGGAACAACTGGTGTTAGTGCTAAATTAATAACTTCACAGGATTTTATTTTTGTGCAAAACCTGTATTAAGACCATTCATATATTTGTAGAATCATAGAATATTCTGAGCTGGAAGGGACTAAAGATGATCATCAAAGTTCAACTCCTGGTCCTGCACAGGGCAGCCCAATAGTCACACCATATGTCTGAGAGTAATGTTCAAATGCTTATTGAATTCTGTCATGCTGGTCCTGTGACCACTTCCCTGGGGAGTCTGTGCCAGAGCCCAAACACCCTCTGAGTGAAGAAACCTTTTCTGGTATATAAACTAATCTCCTCTGACTCAGTTTTATGCTGTTTCCTCGAGTCCTGTAACTGACAACCACAGAGAAAATATTGGTACCTGCCCTTCTGCTTCCCCTCTTGAGAATTTCAGGCTGCAATGAGGTACCTCAGTCTCTTCCTCTCCAGGCTGAGCAGATGAAGTGACCTCAGTTACTCCTTGTATGGCTTCCCCTCAAGATCCTTCATCATATTTATAGCCCTCCTTTGGATGCTTCTAATTGTGTTATTTCTTATACTGTGGCACCCAAACCTGCCCCCAGCACTGAAGGTGAAGCTGCCCCAGCTCAGAGCAGAGGGGACAATYCCCTCCCTTGCCCGGCTGGCCATGCTGTGTCTGATGCCCCCAGGACACTCCAGGTTGTCCCTCCTGGCTGCCAGGGCAATGCTGGCTCATGTTCAACTTGCCATCGACCAGGAGCCCCAAGTCCCTTTCCACAGCTCTGCTCTCCAGCCTCTCATTCCCCTGTCTGAACATACATCCAGGGATGCCCTATCCCAGGTGCAGAATCTGTCACCAGCACTATTTGAGTGCAATGAAGGAAGGTAAAAACTATACTAAAACTGGAATTGAAATAACAACATATTATAAATATTTATGCTTTCAGGTGCCTGGGGTGCCATTTGAGTTGTCAAGTCTTTTTATATGGAATATTATCCACACCTTTCACCTGTTGTTGAAGGACATTTCTTTGCCAATATATTTTTGGTGTAACACATTTCTTGTTGTGATAGTAAACTACAAGATTTACAATTTAATTTTTGGGGAAGTATTTACAGATAATTTAAGTCAGAATGAACAAGATATAGCCTCTGCTTGAATATAAAAGTGCAGTGGATATGGTATTATCTGTCATACAACAGGCTGCGATGTCTCTTCAGAATTCTTTCTATGTGCCCTAGATGTATTTCAAATAAATCTGGGTAAAATGTTTCCTATTATATAATGAGAATTCTGCCCAATCTACCCAGACAAAACACGTACAAGCTTTGCCTCATTGTAATTTTATGTGCTCAGTTTTTTAAGACTCACTGCTTTTTACCCATTCATAAGGAAAAAAACCCAAAAATTGCAAAACCTGCATTTTTCCATGAATCAGATAAAGTGGAAACCTAGTAAAAGTTTCAAGTTATAAACTATTAATCAAGGTGAAAATTGGACATTATATTGCTATGAAAATAATGATTTTGAGTCACCTTAATTGACTTAATCCTCCTGGAATAAAATACTGAATCTCCAAGGTATAATATTCTTTCTAGCAATGTGAGTACTAAACAAGATCACTGTCATTAATAGCCATTATAATTAATGTAGAATGAATTAATAATGACTTTTGATTGTTTAGTAAAATTTTAACAGCTATCTTCTGTGGTATATTTTATGTCTAAAAGAGATTAATGTTTATTACAGACCATTAAATTATGTGAAACTACTATTCTTCATCTGCTTTGAAAATAAATATATTGTAGCTTACTGTTTATCAGGTAATAAAAGCTCATTAAATCAGGTACATTTATACAGAAAATGTGTAGCATATATCCTTAAAGAGAAATTAAATTTCTGGACATGGAACACTTATAATGAGATGTAGCCAGACTCGGTCTGAATTGCAACAACAAACCTTGTTAAATGAATAATAATTAATTTTATACCTTTGTTTGAAAACAGGGCTTTCAAAAACTAGAGCATTGTATACTCAGCAGTATCAACATATACATATGGATTTTGATAGTCAAAAGGTCTTTTTGGAATAATATGTGAATGTATATACCAAAGGATATTTATCTTTACTTCTGAGAATATAAATATTTCAGAAAGAGTAAGGATGACAGAAAATAAGTAATGGGAGCTTGAAAATTTATAGTATAATCATCTCTCCTATTGTTTTTTTAATTTTGTTGTGATACTGAGAATTAATATTACCAATTCTTTGTGTTTATATAAAAGTTCAGGACTGTACTTACTAAAAGTTAGTGACACTTGAGAGATTTTATTTTCAAATGCAGCAAATGGCAGTTATTTGGACTGAAAATATTTGTCACAAAGTTTTTTTTTCAAGTTGCATGAGTATTTCTTTCCTGCTGCATTTATGTGTTGGATTTTGAGGGTTTCTTTGATTTTTGTGAGCTCCATCTTAGTTGGTTATGAAATAGATGATTTCCAGATTGTACCCAAATGGCAAATACTTTGACAGAATTATAGGGAAATTATGTTAAATATATATGGTTATAACTATATATATAGTTATGTTTATATATATATTTATTTAAATCCTCCTAAATATATTCCTGATATTAAATGGATTTAGAAGGTGCTTTCTGCAAAAGTGACGGGTATATAATGAATTCTGAACACAGTATATTTCTGAATTCAAATAATATCTGAATTTTCTCTTTTTTAATACAACAGCATTTTCATTTCTCATATGGTAGGCAGCACCACTGGGGCGTCCCAGCTTGCTCCCCTCTCACTGCCCAGAAGTTTCACCCCAAAATTCTTTTTACCCTAGACTGTGAAATGCTAATTCTTGCTTTACAGGATGGCTTTTGGGCAGCTGTATAAATGAAAGCTACTATATTTGTATAGACAGCCTGACACTTTTTGCTGTTAATTTAAAGCATCAGAAAATATATACATAAATTTAAAAAATTGAGTGAGGCAGCTGAAACCCCAAGATTCAGACTCCTGTTGCCATTAGTCTGCGTACAAGGATCAGTGAGGAGAAAACCGGTTCTTTAGACAGTCTCTGACTTTAAGGGAAATGTCAGCGTTCAGGATGAATATCTTGTAGCCTAATGCCATTGTGCTTGCTCCATGCCTGTTTGATATAGATCCCTCTTGTCCCAACACCTGAAAATAGAAACATCTTTATGTGTCACATCCTTCCCCTGTTTGCTGCTAAGAGAGTAGACATTAGTGAAAGATACCAAACAACGTTGTACAAACAAGAGTCAGCAGAAGGAGAGGAGATCTATAAGGCTGAAGGGTTCACATGTCTGCCTTCAACCTGAGAGATCATTCATGGCTGCGCCCATTTGCAAAGCTCTGTCCTCAGAAGTCCACCCACCATGACCGATGTCTATTTTTTCATTTGCTCTGTCTCTTGTCTTATGATTGTTTTATAACACAGGACCAGCCAGGATGATTCTAACTGAGCAGGTCTCACATTGTCTCGCTGTCTTGAGGAAAAGGAGGGCACTGGTTTTGGTGGGGAAGCTGTGGGCAGCCAGACATCATTCCTGGCATCAGTGTGCCTCTGTTCCTAACTTGTAGGCTCAGCTCTTCATGGCTAATTGCTAATGCAACTTTGAAACTCCGGAACAGGTTAAGCTCTGGAAAGGTCTTCAGTTTTGATTAGTTGAACAATTTCTGGTGAGCAAACTTCCCGGGCCATTTTCTAAAAAGTCTGCTGAAGCAGAATGCTGGAGCTCTACCCAGAAGTAGGGCACAAGGTTGGTTTCCTCCTTCTAGAGTTATCAAAGAAAAGTAGGACTTTTATTTTCACAAGTCCTTCTTGCTACAATGGGAAAAACCATCAGACTCTTGGGCAAACCTTTGACTTTTCCCTCTGTTACCTACAAAGAGCTGCTGTGCATTGATTTTAAAAAATAAATGTAATTTATCCACTTCAGCCACTCTTGTTTTTTGCACCAACTAAACAGAGCAGTTTACTTCATCCTAATTCAATATATTTATTTTTCCTACTGGGAGCACAAGAAATAAAAAGCAATTTTATTTAAAGATCACTGCAGTGGGCTTATGATAGCTGCCTAATAGTTTCAGTGTTGTAGTAGTCTTTGTTTGATGGTCATGTGGGCTCCCCCTAGGTCTGAACACATTAAAGATCTGAGGAAAGCCATTTTCCTTCTTAATAGGAGAATCGATTCTACTGAACACATTGTTCAGGCTGATAAAATTCAATTATATGTACTGAGGCGATGGAATTCTTGCATTTATTTTAGCCTCCAAAGAAACAAATGTTAATGTGCACTGATATTCAAGCCAGACCAGATAAGAGCATAAAGCTAGACAAGGTGTGGAGGTTTTTTCCCTTTCTCCTTTTTTTTTTTTTTTTTTTTTNTCTTCTGAGACAAAAGAAATCTGAAACCTTCAAGGAGGCTTAGAGGATTAGAACTCAGGCTGAAAAGGACCATGTCTTTGTTTTATATTCCTACAAGGTCCATTGGCATATGGAACTAATTTCAAGGTTCTTCATTTCCCCAGACACAGGATCAAGAAATGCTGCACATAGTGCAAGATGCAAGTGACTTCACTGACCTCAGAAGTGTGATCTCCAAAGTCCAGCTCCTTGTGATAAAATGATTATTGATGCCACACATTTGTCCCCTTTGGCTAGTCCCCTTTCCACTGCTCACAACAATTTGGTTTTTATGTGTGCTGAGATTTGGAGGTATTTAACTGCTAATTCTACTAATAAATCTAAAATAAACATTCTTTTTTCATAATTGAATACTTAGAATTCCTATAAACAACATATGAGGGGTATTTAAGCCTTTTTTACTCCATTTCTCATCTGTAAATATATAGAATAGAAAACATAGTTTCACAACTTTGTTCCACACCACATCAATGTCAGAATGTTTATTCCTCCACTAACAGGCACAAATATCTTCAAAGTTTAATTTGAGATAACAGCATCAATAATAATACAGCCTTTGTTTGCAAAGTTTTTTTCCTTTAATGGTAAAAAAATTATCCCACTTTGTTTTTTGCAGTGACCATGTGTTTTAGATAATTTGTATCACTTCACAGAAAGTGAATTTTTTTTTTCCCAGGAATCCTGCTCTTTAGCCTTTGAAGACAGTGCCTGCACTGCCAGTGACTTTACTGAAATTAGAATGCAAACGTTCAACCTCCATGTAATCTCTTTTAAATAGATTTATTTTATTTGTGTTCTATTTGGTTACCTTTGCTTCATAGTGATTGTTTTCTGGACTTTGAAGATCAGTCTTTCAGTAAACTATTTCGTAGACCACTGGATTTTCTTAATATTCCAGATTATTTTTAATTTTTTGTTTTGTTTTATTTTTGTGGGTTTTTTTTTTCCCTGTAGAAGAAGCTTTTCAGCAGTATTCCATCGAAAATTTGCTTAGGTGACATAATAATAGTCGTAGAAGTAATGATTCAGCTAATGCAGAATATGCTCCAATCCAGCTAGAAAGAAGAAAATTCTGTTCTGTTATTCTGAGCTGTTCTCACATAAACCCTAAGGGATGCTTGCTATACAGATCACATGCAAAGTTTTTTATATATCTGAAGGAAATCAGATTATATTTTTGCCCTCTTAAATGTGGAATACTGACACGTTAATCTCTTATCCAACTTCTCCTCAGAAAAAGAGTAGCTGTATTCACTTATATTATTCTCATTTCATTAGTTTTGACTGTGAAAATAATTTATTCATCAATAAATCAAAATATGATCACGATTTCATCATTGCTAATTGATTATCAGTGTAAAATCATGTAATCACTGGCACAAAACAACAAAGGTCCTAGGTGCAAAATATCCCTGAATCATCTTTGCTTATTTTGGGAATTCTATAGAAACAGGTTCACAGGTCTGAGTAACGTCCCCTGCTTTTTGTGGTTCTTCTCAACCTGTGCTGTGTGCACTATTGAAACTGCCCATACAAGCCTGCAGAGAACTTTCCAGGATCTTCAAGTCAAAGCTACTCCATTTCCCTGCAGTATTACAAAAAGTTTTTCTTCTCTGAGGGGAAGTAAATTTTAAAAGAATTTGAGAATGAGGGGCTATCATTTATAGCAGTGGCAGAAAAAGCAACTTACAAGACTCGGTGCATATTTTAAGGACTGCAACGATTATGTAGTTTGATTTTGAAGGTTTGAATGCCCACAGCCGAGAGGAAGGAAGGATTTGCTCATTGCGCAGCTACATGTTTTTAGGTACAATGTGACATTACCATGTCTGCCTAAAAAAATCAAATCTATTTTTAAACTAAGTGTTAAAAATAAGTTAATATTATTTACTTAATACCACAACAAAACGTTGCATTAAAGGGAGCAAATTTATCTCTCATAAATCAAACAGCAGAGGTAACAACGTGGCAAATAGAAAATAGCAATCTCATTAATCCCAAATCACACTGCAATTAATTATTTTCTTTAGATTTACTGGGATTTATATCTTTGTTTCTATGGCAAACTGTCAGGGTAAATGGAATAAAGTTACTAAGCAATGCTTTGCATGATGATCATCTCTCACACATTAACTCCCCCACAACATGCATAGAACTCAATAACTTTGGTGTGTGCTGCAGAGAGTGGGAGCAAAATGTTCTTGTGCTTCACCATAGACTACAAACTGGCCTCTAAAACCCAGGATGCCTTCTGCATCCCTTTCCACTGACAGGAGTTACATTTGCCATCCAACTCCAACCTGGTGCTTCTTGCAAATAAATTTATCAGCATTAATATAGTGAACTATCAGAGACAAGCAAGTTGGCCTGGTTTTTTATCTTGCAGCCTGAGAGATAAAATAAACAATCATTTTTAAAAAAGATGTCAAAAGCTTATTTATAACTTTATTAACTTGATTAAACATAATTTTTCCAGTTAATACAAATTATCTGCATTCTCTAATAATAGTTTATTGTATTTCCTAAACTCTTTAAAGAAAATGGGTGTTCTTGGGACTCAGTAATTTTAAAGAAGTTGCTGCAAGTCCTAGAAATAATGGCAAGACAAAGGAAATAATGAATTCTGCATTATCTGTTCATGGTTTTGCAACAGATTAGAGAATAAAACTAGTTTTAGAAGCAGTAATATAACAGCAATAATAATAACGACTAAAAGGCAATATGATTATAGGAGATTATAGGTAAGAGCTTTTTTAGCAGCTATAGCATGGAAAAAAACTCTTCTAATATATACACCTGTTAGATACAATAGAAGTTATCAGTGTCTGCTAGTGTTAATAGTTTGGTGTGAAAGACTTTAGTGGGAAGGCATTGGAGTCAATAATTATTATCAATTCAGCTCATTCCATTGATGTCAGCAAAGTTGGAGTTTTATCGACCACATTCAAATCTGTCCCTTACTATTCACAAATGGTATATAGAAAACATTTGATCGACTGCAACTGCCCATAGTTGACTGCAGGATTGTGTGTCGGAATTCTGCTGAGTCTGATTTTTTCATACACAGGTGAATAAAGCTAGGAATCGGGAATCAGTATGCTCACCCTATGCAAATATTGGATTTTTTTAAGGAAAAAAACCCCAGTGAAACACAGAAGTGGAAATGCATAACATAACATGGATTTCTTTGAAGCAAATCTCAAACTGGTGAGTAATTTAGGCCATTCTGGTAAAACAGAGAACCCAAGAAGCATTTATTACAGTTATTCAGCCACTAAAAACTAGTGGGAAACCACTGAATGTATTTAAAACCAAATCACAAAGCAGCTCAAAATAATAGCTGTGACTGAATCACTACACAAAATAATCAGGGAAAAATGGTATTCTTAAAGAGTGCTAGCAGCTGACTATACAGTACAGGGCTGTGATAAGAACATAACTACTTACTACAATTCTTGTCATGAAATAGCATTTGCATGTAGAAAATTTAGGTTTTGTTTTAAAACATGCTAAAAAGGATAAAATCTATATTGAAACTACTACTTTTCTGATTCTGAGGAAATTATTCCCAAGAGTTATCTAACATTTTGTCTCAGATTTTTTTTGTTGTTATTTCCTGTTAGTCTTATCTGTTCTACATGTTATCAGAAGCTCCAGAATGCATTCAAAATATATATATATAAAATAGACTTGAGGATATTTACAGATAATTTATTTTTTTTTGTTTTGCTTTGTTTTGTTTCCTTCCCTTTCAGCTAAAGGCTGAAGAATACTTATAAACTAAATTCTTTAGCTGTAGAAAAATGGAAATCAGACAAAATCAGTCTAGAAATACTGCTTTTCAGTTCATTTCACTCTCATTCAATAATCATCAGTAGCAAGAAGCACAGGGCTGTCAATTACCTTTAACTTGCTTTAGAAACTTAGAATAAAAGTAATTTTGTTCCCCCTGGGTATAAATAAATGAAGGAAATCAAAGAGCACATGAATTTGACTGGTCACAGAACATTCATTAGATTTATTCATCAGTGAATACTTATTCAGCTCAGAAATTGAGAGGATTCAAAGCAACCAAGAACAACGAAAAGTGCAGGGAAAAGTGGTCTTCTAGCTCAGAATTGGGAAGCAGGTTGTCTCTATTCTGCTGCTGAAAAAAAGCCATTAAAATTTCTGGTCCTCACATGAGAAATATTTTAACAGATCTAGAAAGGGACGCAGAACAATGGAGAGCAAATATTTCACATAACTTATGGGAATATTGATTAAGAAGGATGATTAAGAGAAAGAATATTAAAAGAAAGAATGAAAATAAATCAAACTGTAAAGAAAATATTTAAAAATTTGTTATCTATTGTGATGCATGCCACAGCCTTGAGAGATAAATGATACAAATCTTCTTTGCAAAATAGGATGATAAATAGAAGTGCAGTAAATAACCAAGCATTGTAAACATTGCAAAAATGCAGTAAAAGCAGCTCAGTGTAAATTAAGGACAAGTCCTGAGCTGTCAGCAGTTATATAAGTGTAAAATCAGCACAAGTGAGGTCAGAGCAGGGTCTGGGAATGTTAATGTGTTTGAACTGGAATGTTAATGCATCTGAACAGGAGTGCCAGGTACAACTTTACAATGCAGTGTCTGGAATTAATATTCAGTACTCTTCCCCTCTAATAGACTTTGGTATTGTGGGAAATACAAGAAGCACAAAAGAGGAAATCTCATTTGCCTGCCAAAACCACAATCAGCAAAGCAAACTAAGAGCTGATAAACAGCTGGTTTTCATTCTGGTGTAATAGGAACAGAAAGAGAAATATGGAGATTGGAAGGATGCAAATGAGGTTGTTTCCCTTCCTGTTCAATGCTCTAATGGCCCAAGAAACAAACAGCACCTGAGTTTTGGGAATCCTCCTCTGGCTTTGACTCACTTTTGCTGTTTCAAAGACCTCCAGCACTCACTTATATCTCACAAGTGAATGCTGTCATGAGTCATCTATATAGCAAGAAATTAGTCATTCAAAAATGAAGAACGATAATTTCAAGGAAAGATTGCTGCTGAAGTCACACAGTCAGTAGGAAAATGAAACTAAGCCTCCCCCACCCCAAAGACAGCAGCCAAACGTCAGACAATGAAAAGTTTTGATTTGAGAGGATCACAAAACATAGAGGATGAGAAAGAAAGGGTTAGCCTGAATCATTTAGGATGGGGATGATTCAGTGGGGTGGTCAGGCCATCATAAGCTGAAGTAAGATCACAGTGGACTTGTCTGGTTGTCTCCTTTGACCTGTTTTTTGAGCCTGACACATTTTTCAGGGAATATTATGAATTATAATTACAGATGTTTTTTCACAGCACCTTAGATTTTGACAGTTCACAGTTCTGTGCAAAGATACCTTTCTGAATGAGCCACATTGTATTATGCCACCAACTTAGCAAACATGAAGATTATTAAAAGTAAATCAAAACCACACACACTAAGTGAGCCTCTTTTCCATTCCTTTAAAAGATGCTGCTGAAGTGACTGTGAATACTTGCTGAGTCGTCTTTTTTGATTACATACATATTTCCATAAAGCAGCAAGAAGTGCCAAAACAGAAAAAGCAAACACTGAAGGCATTCAAGCCTACCTTTGACCTTGCCTTTTGCTAATATGAGACAAATCAGCAGGAGTGTGGAGGCCTTGGAATTAATCAGGTCCCTGCCTAAGGTATTGAACTCGAGCAGCTCTCTTAGCTGGGGCAGTGGAAGGCAGATGCCTGTTTGACTGTGCTGGGGAGGGAGGACTGTCCCTTCTGGCGCAGCTGCCGGCAGGCAGTTGCAAAGCCCCTTCAAGCACAGAGAAGAGGCAAAGACGCAAAATGCTCCTCCCCAGGCTGTCATCATATTATTCTTATCTGCTCCTCACTGATTTCCAGCTGAAGGGCTAATGACAGGGGAAGACTCTTTCTTTTGGGCTGACAAAGCTTGACCTCCCTTGCTGCAGAGAAGGGCATGCATCTGCCTCCATGGCTGGCCAGCTGTGAGGTGTACAGCTCTTCTGCTCACACACTGCTGTGTGCTTTCCCAGCTGGGAACATGCTCACATGTTTTCTGGGGGTGGAATTAGAGAATCACTCGGTTCCATCCCGAAAAGGGACAAAAAAGTACTGCCGGACTCTACCTTTATAAATTCTGCTCTGGGCTGTGGCATGGCATTTGCCAGCTGGGGATGCCTCTACTACTCATGGGGGTTGTCTGAGATGACAGATATGTGTTTTTCTGAAAGATTCATTCTTCCCATAGCCAAAAGCTCCTCACTCCTCTTCTGTGTCTTTGTTTGGTTTTTTGTTTGTTGTTGTTGTTTGTTTGTTTGTTTGGGTTTTTTTGGGTTTTTTTGGGTTTTTTTCCCCTGAGTACTGTACACTCGCATCTCTCATGAGAGAGCAATCCTGGTTATGCTCTTGCAGCTCTAAAGGAGTTTTCAGAGCAGCTGATGAACTGTTTTGTTCCTCAATGGAACAATTATGCCCATATTTAGGTAATAAACCACATTAACTTCTGAAACTTCAAAGCTACAGACAAGGAAATGCAACACAGTACATTATCACTTGGAAAGGGCAAAATGAGGCATAGATATATCAGTGGGGAGAATTTTAATCTCCACCATTTAAGAAATCTATGTCTTGATGGAAAAGAAGTAGAAACAGGCAAACAAGCAATATAGTACAGTATGGAAATTATCAGCAGATTTTTGGTTTTCCTGAATAAGGTGCTTTGGAGCAGACAGGGCTAAGAAAATGTCTTCAGAAGATACAGGGGAAGTGGGTATATGATGGAGAGAACTTGGCATCATAATTAAGTTATTTGAAATTATTTTATTATTTGAAAAGCCACATTGGATCACCTTTTCTGGTTCTGTATGCTATATAATCGTCCTGTTGGAGGGGAATAGGTGCACAGATTCTTTGACAGGTAGAGAGAGTTATTTTATCCTGATATGACAGCCTTTACAGTGGGACTGCACCTTATGAAAACAGAAGCAAAGGTTCATTTTCTGTGTAAAAGGAGGACATTAAGTAGTCTTAAGCCATTTAGTATGATCTGCTCCTTTGATCTGTGTATGGCTTTGTCTATCCCGTTAATTTACTTAAGTGTTTGCAAGGAGGGGCCAAGGGGAAAATCTTCCATTAGAGCTGCAGAACTGCTGAGTTGCCTGACAGTAATTCTATTTCAAATTCATTTATTTAAGTACAGAGAAGGTGGGGTTGAGGAGGGACTTTTGCTTTCCCTGGTGTGGATAGGATAAATAGTTGAATGGAAATATGTGCATTGATGACTGGAATTGCTAAAAGCTCGTCCCTTAACAAAGCTGACCCAGTGTACTGCTCCATGGGTTACTGGCTGCGCCTTCTTGCTGTGCCTGGCACACATTCCTGCTCCAGACCAAACCAGATGAATTCTCATGTACATACAAGTACAAAAACAGAAAAAGCCACAGGGAAAGCTTCACCTGCATTTTTATTTCACTGTGTCTGAGGGCTCCCAAGGGGATGATTTATTTGAGAGAGTATTTCATTCCCCAGGATTATTTTCTATCCTTGCAGAGGCTGCAGAGATGACAGCTGTGGTGCTGGTTACTAAGATGCACTTACACAGTGCACTAACATTGTACCAAAGTGTTCAACAGGCTTTCCACTTGAGCAACAATCTCCTGGGGACAGATTTCAGTCACTATTAACCTAAGCTGTGTTCAAGTCATTCACATGGAGATAAAAATCTTCATATCTTGTTACCCATTCTTCAAGTCACCTGCTCCACCATTTTATTGAATAAAGTAAAACTGACTGGATATGAGTTGTGGTTATTGGGGTTTCCATGGGGTATTTTGGCTTTCTTTCCCCCCTCTCTCTTTAAAGGAAAAGAAAAGAAGGGTATGAGATGCTAACAGTTTAATGTCAACAGCCTCTCTGGGCAGATTGGTTGTGAAGTGTGTCTGCACCTCTCCACCTTATTCCTTGTAACAAGGAATGTTGTGTAGTCACTTCTGGCTGGGGTTGCTCTACTTTGTAAAAGAAACAGGTATAAGGCCCCTAAATATGAAATCTGAAGGAAAAGACTCCTTTGTTTAATGTATACAGTTATATTAGGACATGGTGAATATCCTTCTACATGCCAGTGTTTTAAACCAAATAATAGCTAAAAAATGCTAAAGAATTCATAAGAAATTCTACTAACCTTAATTTTGCTATCAGGATGAAATATAAAATAAGTTGTATTTTTTACCCAAATATACTGCTCGTTAAGTGATAGCCTGGCTTGGAAAAAAATCTTTATTTGTATTGGTTGCTAAAATTTGAACAATTATTTAATTTTAAATGTTAGACCAAATTAGATTTTAAATGAAATTGTTTTGTTGTCTGGTTACTACACCAGTAAATGGAAATTAATGTTCATATGTGTTAACTTCAAATAGTGGAAATTTTGTAAATACTTAACTCAAAATTTTAAAAACACTTATTTTTAATTAGCTAGCTTTGATAAAACTTAAACATATAATGACCTGAGTAAAAGATGAATTCAGTGTCAAAGGATTGCTAAATTAAACGAATGAAAATACTAACTGAAGAGGTAGTAGTCTCTCTAAAAGCAATTATTTAGCTATAGATACAAAATTTATCTCATCTGGATTATTTAGAAAGCATCAGTTTGCACTTCACATATATGTCTTGTTTTTATGGATTCCAAAGTTATAAGACCCTTTGTGTCCTTCAGGAACAGCACCTAATAATCTTGTATGCCCTTATGTTTGTCTTGAAGACTTTGAAGTGTATTTTCCACATCTGGCTGTGTGGAAGGTCAGGATGTTCCCAGCTTTACTTAACTACAACCAGATTCATATGACTCTTTTCCAAACCATCTCATTTATATGTTGTCTGTCATTTTGCATAGCTCCCAACATAATACAAAAACTAAAATCACAATGCTGTTGGTAATTTGAATTACATATTAAAGTAAAATACAACAATAATAGACTTCATTTCCATATCATTCCTCACAACAGCCATAGACTATATTATAATTCAATCAGTATGGCTATGTGTAATAAGTGGAAATTACGTACTTCAAATTATAGAACGCAAAAATTCACTGCTTTAGGAAGTTTGCATCATGAACATCAAATAGCTCTGACTCAAATAGCTTTCAGTGATAGATAAATAAATCAAATATGAGGTAATTTAAGAAGCAGAGTTTGAAGACAAGATACAGAAGTGGTGGATCCCTATGAGCCCTTGCCAATGAATGTTCAGTACAAACCTCAGCCCTCACCCGTGTCATCCCATTTTGAATGGGGAAAGTCTCGCTAACAAAAATCATGATATCATTGTAGCTAGTGGAAGAAATTCCAACATTTCATCTGCAATGGCTTTTTACCTCTGTTATTACATAATACTCTGTAACAAGAGGGTTTTATATTTGGCTGTACTAAAATTAATATATGATGCACTAAAGAAATCTAAATGCCAGGTTGTGAAAAGTGGCTCATGTTGCTCCTTTGGTCTCCAGGTCTCTCCAGATCCATTCTTTCTTTCCCTTTTTCTAAATAAAGTGCATAGATACTATTCGTAATTTGGGGAAAATAATTTTTTAGCAATTCCTCATTTCCCATACAAAATCATTGCAGACGCTCAGCTCTTGCAAGGAGGTTAAGTGAACATTTACAATCAGCCATTTATTTGCTTCAGCTCTTTTACATTGTTCTTTTAGAAGGTGCTCACAGCATGCTTCTCTGACTGTCTAGAATTGCATTGCTAAAACATGTTTTTTTCTCTCCAGCATCTCCAATATCTGCAGCAGTTACCCCCTAGTGACTTTACATGACTTATAGTTTCCCTCAAATTTCTTTTTCCATGGTCTAATAAATCTTTCCTCACAACTCAGGGCTTGTGCCATCTATTTCAAATGTAGTATTTTATCCTGAAGTTTTGTTTGTTCCATTTTTTTTCCCTTTATCTCTTTATATTTAATGTTATTTATAAATTTATATCGTATCAATTGTAATGATAAATATCCAAAGTCTTTACATGCTATCTTTGCATCTCAGTGTCTCACAAATATATTTTAGTTTACTCAACCAATGTAGAAATTATTTGCAAGGGTTATTCATTCACTGCACAAAGGTAGGGTGAAATAAAGAAGCACCTTTCAGCATTATGCAATGATTTAAGACAAAAAATGGGGAATGTCATATCAACTGAGTCCATGGAGGAATGTGTAAAGGCAAAATGCTGTTAACCTAGTTATGGTTTGGGGTAGAGACTTACAGGCATTATAGTATTTTCTCATAGGGATGTAAAATAGCAGTGACTCAAAACTCTCCCAAAGCTACATAAGACCTTTTTCTTCCAGACTTACTGCACCAACTGCATGCTACTGAGGAAAATTTCTAGATAAGATATTGTGCATGAAGATAATGAAATTCAGTCAATTTAAAGTACTGTAGACTCTGTGTATTAAAATGCTCTGTCATGCAGAAAACAATATTTTTAATAAGTTCTTCACAAATGTCTAGGATCAAGGGAAATAGCTTTAGCAGAGACATCTTTAGCCCTTAGCAGAAAGTGAGGAAGTTGAGTCTCTGAAAATAAGCACGCATCAGAAATTGACTTTGGCTTAGAGTGGAGTGGAGTTCAACACAGAGTCCCCAGAGAAAGTCAGAAACAGCTCTGGGACAAGTCGTGGCTGTTGGATGTGGTGACTGAGCAGCAGGTCTCATAGGAAAGCAGGAGAATAAATGAAAGACAGGGTAGGAAGATGTAGCCATAAACTCATGCTAACAAATCCCTGTTCATGGGAAGTGGACACTGACTGGTGTGACACCCTGGGTTTCCTTCTGCCTGTACCATGGCCATGCTCCTTCATTTAGTCATGTACCAAACACGTACCTGAAACCCAACCGGCCAAATCCACCTTATGTCCTACCTTTAAATCATCTTAAAACTCTACCTACCAGAGCCTTCCATCAGCTTTGTACATGCAGCTTGTCTGTGAGCACAGTCCGAACTGGAACTTCATGGGATGACAAATAAGGCAGCCCAGGTGTGCTCAGGAAATGCTGCACTTTGGAGCATGAAAATGGAAGCTCTCAGTCTCCCACCTATAACAGCTCTACCATTTGTGATGATTATTCACAAACAGGCTCACAGCAACTCTGTGGCAGAAGAGTCAATGCATTTCATGCAGTAATTTTTAATGAATCACCTCCCGAGCTCTGCAAAATGTTGCACTCGAACCTTCTGGAATCAGGTTTGGATATTTTTATGATCATTAAACTCTGATCATGTTATCAAATTTCTTGTCTGAACTGGAAAGCCAGTCAATCTCCATCTGGAGACACACAAAGAGGGTGAAGGCAGACAGCTGCTATGTTGCAGTGCAACCTCCCCAGAGGTGAAAAGGAGGTTTGTTCCTCTGTATTTAAGACATATTAAGCTGCAGAGGAAAAAGATCATCACTCTAAATATACAAGTTTTCAAAATTTCAGGTGTTTTCAAGTACATTTTGCACAGGCTTTTGTGTTTATCACCCCTTTATATCTGCCTCCGTTGGGTGCCCGTAACCTCTCTCCCTCTAAATGTAATGCACAATTCTTCCCTCAGCACTTTCACACAGCTGCCATTCCTTTAAATCAACCTGTCAGAGAAGCATTTCCTCACTGCCTCTGCAAGCACAGGCTCCTCTCTCCCTTCTCACTTAATCATCCTGGCTTAATGCCCAGAACGGGCAATGTTCAGTTCTGGACAAATGACAATTTTTCTTTATACATGAAAATGTGTCCGTGTTTAGCATTTTTTCCCTCAACCATACAAAATTAGGAACAAGAGTTTTATGCATTTGTAGAAGTTGTTTCTGTTTCCCAATACTGACAGGTCCTAAAGGGTTTCTGGTCAACAGATTTCAAAGTTTTATCATTTTTATGAACAAAGAAGTAAATTATTTTGTAAGCTGGTTTGTATTTATTCAATTCAATTTGTCTTTCTTTCTGAGACAAGTGTTGTCAAAGAGAGGAATCTAGAATGAATAACAGTGGAGAAAGAGTAGAATTGGAAGGATCTTTAAGAAAATTTCAGTAAGATGGCAAAAGAAGCATGGGAAATATTGCATGGAAAAGAGCAAAGGCATAGAGAGCTAGAAAACAGTGCTGTGGCTGCTAGATGGAAGCTGTATGTACTCGATATAGGGAGAGAGAATAAGGCTCAAAGTACTTAGGGCAGTGAAAAAAAAATTGGAATATTAAGGTTTTAGGATCTATTATTATGAACTTTTATACTATGAGTCTTTTATGAGGTTGAAAATGAAAAATACCCCACATTTTAGACTTGCTTAGCCACTTCTTGACAATCTCTTCTTAAAATCATATGTTGATACGAAGGAGTTGCCCTTGTGGGAATTCTACCTGATACATTTAAGAAACTCCTAGATTTTACTCCAGTTTTAATACTTCTAATTATGGGCTTTTGTGATGCTGTTTCAAGCATATTATCTTCATTTCCCAAGTCTGTTTATAAAGGGACTTTTTGTCAGCACTGTCACTGACCTAGGCTTGAGAGTTAGGTCCCTCTCAGCACCACTAGCTTCAGTCAGACATGGAGTCTGCTGTATTTTTCACTTTCTGGCCAGAGTGTGTCAGAAAGAAACCCTTATCATTGTCTCAATATTCATAAAAACACACCGTGACACATTTGATGACATCTCCCTCTTATGATTCCTTCTGGGGTGGTTTCAGAACTGGTCTTCACCCAGGAGAGTATTTGGGTAACTGCCTGGAAGAACCACCTTATGCCCAGGGAATCTGTCGATAAAACATCATCCAAGAAGACTCCAAGACATGGCTGCTGCCTTCTCTGTTCACATAGACAGCAAACAGCCACAGTCTGCCAAGTGCTCAAGGCTCACTCACATTACCAGGGAATTCTCTCTTGTGCCAGTCAAGAACTCCTTTCACTGGCTGCAACACATGCTTGCAGTAACCAAGAGATTCTCTGCAAATAACAACATTGGCAAACAGTTGTGTTTACTTCCACTTGCTTCTGGGTGTTCTTTGTGGTTACCAGCATGCAAACAGCGTGCTCAGCCCTCACTTCCCTCTAGGTCTTAGGTTTATATTTAAGACTGCACAAAAGCATTATATAAAGCAGGATAAAAACTTTATGTTAAGGTGCAACACCGCCTGTTGGTGACAGTACTGTCTCTTTGGGCATGATGATGCATCTGTATGGATACTTATTGAATTACATTAAATCATCTAAAGATTGCCAAAAGAACCTCTAAAAGAATGACATTGTAATGCACTATTGCGAGCTAGGCTTATTAAAGTTAATAATTTTTTATGTATGCAGCAAAATGTTTAGAAGATCTATAGTGTAATTCTGTCAGCAGCAAAAAGTCTTGGACTTTTGATCTTCAATGAGAAAAGTCACATGAAGAGTGTAAAGTTAGTTTGCAAAGTACAGAAATGAATGCAATATAAACAAATCTGATTTTAAAATCTTGTAATATCTTCTCATAATTTATATCTCACAATTTATATACAACAAACCATGGCAAATGTGTTTATGTGTCCACCCGAGGGATCATTCTGGCAATTAAGATGAGAGAGAGAATCAACACTGGGGTATTTTCCATATCTTTTGCTTTAAAATTAAAAACTTAATTCTGCACCTCACTAGCAGATAATAATTTTTCATCAAAAATAAGGCACTTAATTTTCTCCTTTTTTACTGATGAATTTATTTGCTGCTTCTACCTATTAAGCACATTGAGTTCCAGGTCACGTAATATTCAAAAAAGAAAACAGCATTAATGAAACTTATCAAGGACTTGGAATAAGCATGCACTATGGGCTTTCAGTTATGAAGAGAGTAAGAAAGATGAGTTCTCAAACGCTCTGTTTCTGTGGTCTTGGCAGCATCAGGCTTCCAAAATTAACTCTAAGGGTTCAGCCAAAAACATACA
>PYHW01010644.1:3891889-3932638 GCA_013186435.1 Turdus rufiventris | reverse complement strand
AACTTTTTCATTATCCTTAATTATATGATGAGCTACTTAGAAAATAAAAGGCACATAGAAAAATAGCTCAAAAAGAACAAAAATAGCCCGACAGTCGACAGTTAATTATGTTAAAAATACTAAACACTCGTCAGCATTCCATTAACATCTTAATGCGAGGGAAATAAACCTCATCTGTCTCAAAAAAAAAAAAAAAAAAAAAAAAAAAGTTGTTTTAAAAATAAAAACCCCAAGCTAGTTTGTAAATTTTGCACCTTGAAAGATATGGATAATTTCTCCTCATTAAAATCCTACTAACTGGGTACCTAAGAGTTACCAAGTGTGAAGAGAACAGCCAGGCTTCTTCTCTGGTTGTTATTCAGCTAATGTCCAGGAAGAAGATTAATTAGACAGCAAGACCTTATATTAATAGGACTCATTAGAGCAATAGATCTGTAAGGAAAGGGAATGGAGGCTGGACAGCTATGATTTGTGGGGTGATTTCTCCCACATGGCATAGAAATTGCTCTCAGTCTGCATTCATTTTCTCAGTTTAGCTTCTTATTCCTGTGGTGAGGTTACATCCTGGGCAGGGCAGGTAAGAAGGAACCCCAGATCCGATCCCTCTTTTGGTTGTGGAGGGTTGGTAAGCCATGGTCCTGGCAACAGTGATAGGAAAATGATTCTGCTTGCAGCAATGACAGAACAATGAGGAAAGCAGTGTGTCTAGCAAACAGCAATACCTTCACTAAAGATGTAACAAGATTACAAGCTATTTTTATTCAGATATTGCAGTGCTGACATATTAGTCCACAGTCCTTCAAAAGGTTCTTGAAATAACTCTTGTTTAACTCTTAACTCTTATAACAGTATTTAAAAACTACAGTTATTTCACTATATAGTCAATGGTATTTAACTAAGAAACAAATGCTGGAAATTCATATGGGAAAATAGAAAAATTCATTTTGAAAAGTGTAATGATTTACATCTGTTCTCTACATAGAAAAATAAATTATATACTTCCAATATATATGTGTGTGTGTATATATATGTGTGTGTGTGTGTGTACTGAAAATAGCTAAGTAATAATTCTAAATATTCTTGTCTCATGAAGAAAAGTTACTAGTTACTTCTGTCTTTGACCAATAGAATCTGTAATAATCTCTTACAGTAGTAGATTTGCCTGTTTTAATCTGTAGCTGTCCTTCCCGTGTTTTGAATAAAAAATAGAACAATTCTTACATCCAGAGCATATTGATTTATGAATACCTAAGAGCAAAAATCCAAACACAAAAACAAGGAAAAAAAATTAAAACCACCAACCTGTGATCTTTATTCCTTTAGGTAGTTAAATGATTTCTTGGCAGTCTAAGCATGTCTCTGAGCAAGACTGTTAGAGGGAAGGTGCACTTCCTCATGGGGCTTCTCTATGCCTTCTCATACAAGTAGACTTTCTTAGAGGTTTAATGTCGCAACTTCAACAATTAATCTGAATACCCCTTTCTCAACACTTTTCTATTTCACTTCTAGAGAAGTATGCTCTCCTGCTGCAAACATGTGACCTGATATGTCGTATTTAACTCAAGTATTACAAGTTCAACATTGCAGTGCCTGCTCTGCTGTGTGCTGATGGATGGAGCAGAGGTGTGCTCTACCGTCTGGTTGCCATGCCTATTGATTGCCAAATGCAAAAAAGCTTCAGACCTATTTGTAGAAGGTCTCTGCAGCCCAGAAGAACATCTGCTGATGATCCATACTTTTATCGTGCTTTGAACACCAAAGAAACCAGTGACATCTTTAAAAGGTTTGGGGGGTCTGTGATGAACTAAGTTTGCACCCCATAGGATTGCCTTTCTCAGAGAGATTTCTGAGGCTCACATACAAAACAGTGCATCTTACAAATGATGGAGATAGCGGTGACTGTAGGCTACAGCCACTAAAACTCAGCAGTTAATGTATCACTCTGTGCAAGATGTTACAATTATTCTCTGTACTACCTAATTACAAATGACATCTACCAGCTTTTGATTTTTGACCACTGTAGCCATAGAAAGACAATTATTTTCATAAAAAAGCAGTCTAAAAGCACATTATGAATAATACTCATCCATTAGCATCCTATAATCAACACTTTTCTCTGTCTGAATATCTTTACAAGGACATTTTTGTCCCCCCAGCTTTTGAAGCACCCTGCTGAGACAATCATAGCTACCATTTAGATGAGAAACAATCTAGGGCTTTATTACATTACTTTTCCAAACAGATTACACGATGGTAAATTGCAGCACATGGAAATACTTTTTGAAAGATTCAAAGAGAGGCAGACTTTATATTTTGATGAAATGAACCAACTAGATTTCCAAATGTTTTATGCTGCAGCCTACTGCTTGTTTAACTGCTTCTATATGTTTACAGGGTTTGAAATTATACAATATACATCTATAGCCAAACCATAAGATGCACAAATTAAACTAGTAAATACCATGCTGAATTCAGAGTGATAGTCGTAGACATTTATAATCTCCAGCAGCAAGTTTCTCAGGCTGCCAAATGTTTTTACTTTAAAATGAATGTCAAGGATTTATCTATATTTGTTCTTGAACACACTGCAGGAGTGCAATGCAGTCTCTATTTGCAAACTGTAGGAAATTTTTCTGAGTAAATACATAAATTGGCACAGTCTATATTAATGAAAAACCTATTATTTTAATTACTAGGGGGTGGTGTACACTTTTGCTTTGAATTTTTTAAATTAGCAATTAATGACTTCACCACAAATAAATCCCCATTTATTTCTTTCATTTCAGGGAATCAAAATGAAGATAAACTTATTTTAGAGAATTTTCAATATTACCCCAGGATTATCAGAAGGGCAAACAGTACCATATGGGAGGAAGGAGGCAGGATGCAGGTTTAGGAGCTACTGAAGCCAGAGAAAAGTTTAATGTGAAATAATATAAGCAAACATTTCTGGTTATTGGTATTAATGACTGTTTATCTTGCAAACTCTATTGCCAAGAAGTAGAGGTCTTCTTCACCAATAAACTAGATGTAAAACTTGATCACTGGAGATGAAAAGAAGAAAAAAATTCCACAGCACAAGGGTAAAAGAAACCTGGTTAGGAGATATACCAAGTCCTGGATATTGTCTTTCCCTTTATTTGATGTTGATGTAACCAGTCCTTGGACAGACTCAGATCATCACAGCTCTTTGGACTCAAAATTATTTTGGGTAGCTGGCACTTATTTGGGTTTGCTTCCCCTAGAGATATGGAAAAGACAATTCCAGTTTATCAAATCCATTTTATTCCCATTAAATACTACCTAAGTTTAAATACAAACAAAAAGTTTCATCAAGCAAACATACATTCTGGCTTGTAAACCAGAAAGCACATGTATAAATGAGCAGCATTTAAGTAAAAGTAAAACAAAAAAAGAACAGAAAGAAAAAAAAATCTCAAAATCTACCTGAAATCAGTTTATTCCTCCAGCTGCTGCTCAAGGTCTTGAAGAGGTTTTTCTTAAGCAAGTACTCAAGGAAACAATTCAAAAATACCCTGCCTTTGCAGTAGTTGGTGTTAAGATTTTATGATGTATGGACCACCATGAATTTTTCAGCAGATAAGCAGCTTTTTTTGAAGTAAATTGAAGAGGGCTATGTTTTTAGTTACATTTGTAGTCCCGTTAGGAATAGTTCATGCAAATTATTCACTAAAGTGTTGTCTTTTAAAGTGGACTACTGCCTTGGGTTTTCAGGTCCTCATTTGAACCTAAGGGTTTCCTTGTAGTGACTACAGTGAAGCCATTTCTTAGAGTTTTGAAACTTTTCTGTTGTAGGTGAATTTAGTTGGGTTTTTTTTTTCTGCTTTGTTTTTAATAATCACCAGAGGATCTTTGAAGAACTGACCTTTTTGCATGTTTTAATATTTTTCATCTTCAAAAGTCAGTGGAGTTTCAACTCTTTATTTAACACTTGGGTGTTTTTTCAAACCACTGTTCTTTATTTCTTCTAAATTTGGGAGAGATGTTTTTTATTTTTTATCTTTTCTTTCTAGCATTCTCTTTTAGAAGACTACACAGAAATTATTCTTATGTCCTGCTGGTTTTAGGAAGTTCCAAGTGACATTACAATAAATGCAAACAAAGGTTTTATTCTTATCCCTTGTAGTGTTGGTGGCAATTTTCCACCAGCAGAATGCAATGTTAGACATCTATTTTAGGCATTTTTCCCCTTTTCTTGATTCATACAATAATATGAAACTTCGTTCTGCTACTTCAACAGTGATGTTGGAACATAAGCCCAAACCACAACTTGTTTGGTTTTTAATCTCTGAGATGATAGAGACTACTACATATGTTGAACTCTTTCAAATCGAAGAGAAGGAGTAGCACCCTGATATTTTAAGTAGAAATCACAATGTATAAAGATGTGTCTGAAATTAGGAGTAGAATTTAGAAAATTAGACAAACATTTCTGTAGACAGAACATGAGAAGGGACATATTTCTGTTCCTGAGAGCCTAATTTTCAAGTTAGTATAGTGCATGTTATGACTATATTTATATTTATTTTTATGTGTCTTGTCTTGTCTCTATCCTTAATTTGTCATGACTTCAGCACTAAATTATGGAATATGAGTATATTCCATAAAGGCAAGAAATGTAGACAGGGTACAAAAAAGAAAGGATTTAACAAATGGCTGGGATAGAGTAACAAGTCATTGAGCTTACTTATTGCTGTCAAAAATAGAAAGCAAAAATTTGTGCTACCCTAACTAGGTATGAGTGAAGTATTTTATTTTCACTGCTGATAGGTCTCAGGTACAGTATCCAAAAAATTGCTTTTTGCTACATGGATCCCAAAATCAGAACTCCATGATTCTACACTCTGAGTTTTGTGGTAAAAGTATGATTCAGTAAAATCAACCAAAATCAATCAGTCAGCCAGTTAGGCTAAAAAACCTGTCTTCATACACTACTTTGGTACTGCAATAATTTTTACCTGGTTCAGAGACTGATTTTTCTCTAACAGATTTTTGGAAGTTGCGTCCTACACATTGCATCAATTCACATGCCTCTTGCAATGATGCATTAATTTCCAAAATGATTTGTAAGGTCAGATAGCATTGAATGCATTGGTTGTTTATCCTCTATCTGAATTTTTTTTGCCTTTTTTTTTTTTTCAGATGCTCCAAATTTGCAGGCAATTAATCTGCATGGACAGCCTGGCTTGAGTTATCAAGGAGCATGGGGTGAGGCAATGGCATGATACACCCTACAAGTCCTATTTGCATCAATTTTGAAGAAAAAAATATTATTAGATCAACTGTATATCCTCTAATTATCAGCAGTGCAAGTTTGAAGAGGATCTGCTGGGATTTAAGTACTCATGCCTACTGGTCAGGAAATATGATCATTTGTTATTTTCACCGGAAACTTTCCTACTATCACAATTTTGTGGTTTTTTAATAATATTTTATGAAGAATATACAAGAAAAAATGTATTAGTGTTACACAACAATTAAGTTATATACTTCATGTGGTTGAAAATATCTAGATAAGGAAAAATGTGCATGTTCATGTGCATATTCATGAGATTTTTTAATTGAGTACCTACTTAATCAAAGACAAATTAGACCCTGTATGAGCCTAATTCTAGGGCTACTACAGCTACCAGAGTGTCTAAATTCAAACATCTTGAACCAATCAGTCTTTACAAACTGCGTATTTGAACAGATTTCCTTAGCATGACTGTATTTTTGAATGAAAGGAATCAACTGCTGTAATGCACTGCTCAGGTTCAGTCTGGAGAACAAAAGGGTAGAATGACACCTCCCAGACGCTGAGTCATGCTAATTCTTGAGGGACTTGCTGTGTGGTGTTTCTAAATGAATCCTGAGGACATTATGACTCCCCCCAAGTATTCCTGTGTATGATTGAAAAAGCCACCTGGATTTTATACAATTATGAGTATATTCAGCAAGGCAGCTCCTGGCCTCAGGATACAAGGATGGCTTGCAACCATCACATTAGGTGCAGCTGCTTTTTCTAATGTTCTCCTGGATGATTTTGCATTTAGGAACCAAGAAGGAAGACTGTGCATGATTTTTTTTCTTTTTTTCTTTTACCCCAAAGTACAAAAGAATTTAGACATTTTTCTTGTAAAAAGGACACATTTAGAAATTAATCTACATCCAGAATCTTTCTAAAAGTAAATGAAAAATTCTTTAAGTAAATGAAAAATTAAGACAATGAAAAGATACCCAATTAACATCAAATGGAGATGAAATCATTTTAGTAATCAGAAGTGTCATCAAATATGCACTACTATACCTCCAACTGATAACAAGACACATTTTCCGAATTATGTTCTCCTAGTAGAAGTGCCTTGAATAGTTATGTATTATGCATATATTATTAGTGATTAAAAAATAATTGTGTGTGTCTGAAATGGAAATGCATGTCTATACAGCATGATTTTTTGGATTAAACTGAAACAGAGAGGCAAATTTTCAGGGCTCTTTGGTTTATAGACCTTAAAAATGGGTAAAAAATGGACCTGTTCCCACTCAGCAGCTCAGTGACAGTGATATTACATCTCACTGTGAAGTGGGAGGCATGTCAGGGCTCATGCCTTCCATGGCAGCTGTCCACACTGGAAATGCCTGCCCAGACTCAGGATACTGTTGAGCTCTGGGCACTGCACTAGGGCATTGACTTCTGTTTGGACCTGCACCCTTGTGTCTGTGCAGTCTCTGGCTCCTGGGGCACTTTTTGTAAGAGGCTAATTAGGAAAAGGTCAGCAGCATCTACTCACAACATTCCTGCAGTGTAAAGAAATAGTATAATAACAGTTTTCCTCTTTTTAATTTTCTTTTTTTTTTGTCTTGCAAATATAATGCAGTAAACTCAAAGGAGATCTCATTTGGTTATTGTCAGTTGTGAATACTGGACTGAGATGTGGGAAAGAGTAGAAGTCTGTCAGTCTGTCCATTTAAGCCTATGAAAATATTACAGTTGTCTCAAATGGAAAGAAGGTTTCTCCTTCTTCATCCTGTTGACATGATGAGGAAGACTGGGGTCATTGCTTGTATTTCAGTATTGTACGCATGTAATTTATAACAAATTAATATCTGCATGTAGATTGCCAAGCTGCAAGGATCCCTTAGGAAGGATGCATTTTCATTTTTTTGTCTTGCCTAAAAGCATGTTTTTCAACCTCTGTTTTTCAAATACTATACATCAGATTCTGGAATGGAAGCTGTCAGCCCCTTCCATGCATGTGGATGGGTTCCTTGAACATATGATTCTGCAAAAGAAATTAGTAAAAGAAAGAAAAAAGCTGCTATTTCTCATTTTGCTCATCATTCTTCATTCTTCTGAGAGGAGATGCACACAAGCTCTGCTTCTATCTGTTTTTAGTTGCCAACCCAGTAGCAGAAATGTGGGTTGATGAGAGTGTACTGGGCTACTTGGATCACTGCTATAGATTGAAAGGTGCTTCTTATTTTCTCAAGTTTAAATACTTCATGGCAATTAATCCTTGTTTCCTCAGGTGCCAGTAAACCATTGCTTCTTCACTTTTGGGAGCAAAATCAACAGGGTCAGGGAACTATTCAGAGCAGATGGAGATGGGTCCATGAGCAAAACCAGAAAGTCAAGATACGGACTCTAAGTCTGCATAACAGCATAGCCTACAGAACAAGGATTAATTATCTGAGAGATATATTTATTTTTCTTTTTGAAAGAACTTCTCAGAGCATTTCTTAATGCCACAGAATACCTTCACTGTAGTCCACTAACAGGACTGAAAGACCAACAGTGGACAATTAAATTTTATTCTTTTTCCATGGTGGAAAAGTTCAGTCACACTCCCTTAACAATTTGAGAAGCTGGGTTAAATACGGGAGCTGACATTATTCACAAATTGTGGTGATAAAAGGGACAGCCTGATCAAAGGAATAAGAAGGAATACCAGGTAGTAGAAAACGCGTTGTAGAGGATAAGCTGAAAAGGTTTGCTACTATGAATAAATTATTTTTGTTTTCTTCTAATTATGCTTATTCCAAACTTGTATCTATTGTTAATTCAGACTGCCAGACATTTCATTTTGTTTTGCATTTCTTTGGAGCTTTAAAACATACAAAAGACCACAAAATTTTCTAGGTTGTTTTCAAAAGCCTCAATTAATCTTCTTGCAATTCCTTGAGTATATGACAAGGAAAAATATTTGTGCATATTTGGTTTGTATTCTGACTTAATAACAAATGACATGATTAACGATAATCAATGACGTTTAGCAGCTCGTATCCTCTAGCCACCAAATTCTTGGCTAGCTAATAACCATTGAGACATGTCAAGAAAGCCTCATATTTCAATTTATAAAATAAAAATGTCACAGAAGACAGTCCCCAGGCTATTTATAGAACAGATATTTCACAGTAAAATTGATATTAGTGACTTTTTTCCTGTGAGAATTATCAGGCGAAGCTAAGAGAAAGTACTCTGTGCCAGTAAAGAGGTGCTGGGGGCAAAACCAGGGAATTTGAAGGGATGCACAGTGCAGACACAGGTGCTAGGCAAGGTGGTCCAGAGAAGTGGTGGAGTCACCACTCTTGGAGGTATTTAGAAGATGTGTACATTTGGCACATAGGAACATGGTTTAGTGGTGGCCTTGGCAGTACTTGGTTAATGGCTGGACTTAATGACCTTCAGAGTCTCTCCCAACATAAAAAATTCTAAGGGACTTTGAATATGCATTTTCCCTCCCAGCTTTTGCTCCTGTAGCTTTTGAAGGCTTGGTTTTTTGGTTTTTTTCCTGAGTTTGCACTGGTCACCAGTATGCACAGCTGTCTGCACAGGCAGGTTTAGGTTGTGCAGTGCAGCAGCAAGTGTCTTTCCCTGGTAGCCCATCAGTGGACAGGGACTCTTGCCAACACTGTGCTAACATTACACCTGGATCAATCTTTCCTTGCTAATGTAGGGGTATAAAGGGCAACACAAAAACTGGTGGATGAACCTGTAGTTTGCTCTAGACAAATGATACTAAAGACGACACATAACCCTGAGTGGCAGACCTTAATATGTGCAACAGAAGTTGAATTGCTTATGACAAGTGAATTTTCAATGGACCTGATTGTGTGTGACAACAGCAAGGGGAAGGACAAACAAGTTTGCTCATCTGTGTCCAAACTCATGGCAAGGCATATATGGGCTGCTGAAAACTCAGCTAGCTGAGACTGTCAAAAGAGCACATCGGTGTTATTTCTGCTGTTCTCAGATCAGAAGCTGATGCAAACTGACAAGCACTGAGCTTGCTGTGAGAGTTCAAATCTCCAGTGATTTTAGTCAGCTTAAGTGAGCTCTTCTTCCTATATTTGCATCACTGTCATCTGTTTTACTGAGAGAGCATTGGGGCACAAATTAAAGAGGTGGGTTTATTAACGATACTTACTGCTAACGCTTCTGTAGGAAACTTATACTGGCAGAATGTGAAAAGTGACATGTGGTTCTCAGAATATCACATGATGCAGCCATTAATTTGCCTCTTGATGAAGGCAACTAATGTGTTTATAATTATGGGAACCAGAAAAGGTGCCTCTGGCAGTAACACTGTGGTGTAGGTGTGCTGTACAATGGTCTTCATAGCCCTGACCTGCCACATAGTCCAGCTGGTTCTGTGAATGTGAAATCAGAGTGTGTACTATCCACTGGCACACAGTGTTTTTCCTCTGAAAAAAAAGAAAAAAAAAGGCAGAAGATGGAGGAAAGACAGCAGTAGTTCTATCTGAACTGAAGAGACATCTGGACTGTGTGGGAAAGTACAGCAAAGCACACCTACTCCAGCTTGGAGCCAGAGCTGGAGGTTACCAGTCCATAAGGTGTGATGCACATCTCAGTCACTTCAGCAGAAAAGCAGGGAAGACAGTAAGTTGTAGTGACTGCAGTAAGAAAATTGAACTAAAGATGCTGAGAAACATCATTCATCGATCAATACAGCTGATGAAGAAAAAGGTAAATGAATATAATCATTTTTCTGGGAACAGCTTCTTCTTCCACTGCATTATCAGACCTTCCACTGAAATACTTTATATCAGTGACCAAGAACTCTAAATAACAAATCCTGCCCATAAAACAATTTTAAGAAGTCATTCACTGTTCTGTGGATCTGGAGATCACCACATCACTAATATCTCTGAAGATAAAAAAGGTAGGGAGTGTGCATATGGTGAATATAGATCGGATGAAGAGATTGCTCTCAGAGGAAGACTTACTGGGCTGGCCTACTACCACAAAGCAGTTTCAAAAGAGGGCTTTGGTGTAGCATGATGTCCTGCCTACTGTCCCCATTTGTGTGCTGTTTCTTCATGGTTCACAGAGAAGGACACACTATTTCTCAGTTACCATCCTCAATTCAGTCAGTGCTGCTTCTGGGGAAGAGATTTGTGCGACTGAAACAGTGACCTCTCAGAGCCTGTAGATCAGGTGGCTCAAAAAAGAATCAAGAACAACCCATCAAAATACAAGACTGAAATCTGCATTTATCTCAGAAAAGGTGGGAAGAGAGCTGCCCAAAACTCCTGTCGAGAACTTGGCAGAATAAAAAGTGTTTAGCTACCAAGTAGGTACAAAATTCAGTTTAATTAATTTTGGGGAAATTTTTATTTGTCTTCTTTTCTCTTTTCACTTTTATAGCAAATTATATGTGAAGAAAGTGTGAATTCAGCTCCTTACACTGTCTTTTGTACAGTGATGTCGTAAAAGGTGATAAGCACAGATGAGACAACCAAATGCAAAGACATCTCTCATATGTATGTTTCAAGCTTTGTTGACCATGATCAAATGCAGCCTTATAAGTTATCACATATTTTATTTGCTGTCTGAATTCCACAGCAATTAACATTGGAAATTTTAATGTGGAAAAGCAGTCATTTTAACCAGACAGGTTAAGATGTATTTATATACTTGCACATGCTTATCTGGTGGTTGGCATGTACAAACATGTGCACTTATTCACAGATTTCACAGTACAGTGAAAGCCTGGAACACCCTTCTCAAACTTCTGTCCTACTTTTAGTTGATGTGAAAAATTAGAGAAAACAACAGCAAAGACACCCTAAAGTGAGAGGGGAAAATTTCAATGTTTGCTTAACCACTAGGTGACAAATCTTATAAATGTTCAACCCTAATAAAGGCAATGAAGCTGCAGCAGTTTAATTCATCAGACTAATGAAAGTGGTCACAACGAAAATCAGTAGTAAAATTCCAGCTCATCTCCCACCCTTTGAGAAAAAAGTGGTTCCAGCCACCTGGCAAAGTGTTCATGGTTTGCCTTGACTGCCATTTTTTCTCTAACTGTTGCATGTTTCTAATGTCATTACCTGACATCAGATAGTTTTGAGGATTCAGCTCCAGATCCAGCTGGCAGACTCCAGGTCGAATTGTCCCAGATTGCAATTTATCTGAAATCTAAGGTAAATATTTTCCCAATCATTCCCCAAATTGAAATAGTTTTTATAAATATTGTCTTTTATGATTGATTTATTTGTCACTGTTGAAATTTTTGCTATTTGAAATTAAATGGTTATTTATTCTCCTTCTTCCTGTGTAATTCAATGTGTATACTGAGACTTCATCTAAAGATGTTAGTCCAATAATATTTTGATGACCATGACATTTAAAATTTGCTTTTTCCTTTCTTGTAACAGATGTCTTTAGTGTGAACACAGAAAAGTAGGCATATATTTCACATTGTAATAAAAAAAATCATTTAATGGGAATTGTTGTAGAACAAAGATAGAAAGTCATCTATGAGATAAAATTATGTACGTAAATACCAATAGAAAACCTTATCAGGAAAGTTGAGTTATTCATTAAAAGTCAGAAAAAGTTAACATAATCATTGTTTTCCCTTATTACAGAAACACATGTAGTTCACCACAGGAATGAAATAAGATGTCCTTTCCTGGGGATTTCACACTAATTTCCACAGACATGATCAATTGAAACGAGGTATTATGCAGTTCCTAAAATAGGCTCAGGTTTTTCTAAGTCCTTCTAGCAATATTATCTAAAAGTAAAATAGAATATTAAGACACTTAATAAGCATACATATTTTTTTTATCTACTGCAAAAAAGGGAAATCATTTTTTTAACTGGAAAGAGGAAAATGAAATTAATAATTCATAACATGCCAAAAAAACCAAATATTACAGGAAATATTCTTATAGTAGAGTTGACTTCCAGTATTTGTAGGTATTATTTGTAATAGCAAGCACTTTTTTCATATGGATATAAGAGCTGACATTATTATTTTAAGCACTCCTTAAAATTGCTTCCTTATTCAATTTTATTTTTAGTGCAGGCAAATAAGCAACGGTAGGAGACAATAATCTACCAGTAGCTCCTGCATCCACAGTATATCATGGGTTTCTTCAAACCATCCAAGATCTTCTGCATCACTTCTGATCACTATGGACTCTCCATATGTCTGGAATGATTATTGCATCTCAGGTGTGATGTTTCTGTGTCACTGGGGAATCCTTTACTGAATTCTCTTAAAATGTTTTCCTTTAAGACTTCAGTGTTACTCTGCCCATATGTCTTTTTCCTCTGTTATCCTCTTTCATATGACCTGTTTTTTCCTAATTCTGGTACCTCCTTATATTTACCTCATTGACCATCTGTTTTCTTTTTCACATTCAGGATAAACTGAACATTCTGCAGTGCTGCTGTGTCTGCTAAGATTTAAGTTCCAAGCATGGGCTTCCCATTGCCCCAGCTGCTCGACTCAGGTCATTGCAAGAGGTGAACTTTCAGGCATGGACACCTTGTTGGACTACTTCCTCCTGATTTTAAAGAGAGTAAGAGTCCCCACAGGCTATGGGAACAAGACACCTACAACAATCATGAACCACAAAAGTAATGGAAGCATTTAACTTTTCTCCTTTGACCTCTTCCCTGTGTGCCAGGGGCACAGTCAGTTCTAAGTACAATATTCACAGTGGTGAACAAAAGCTGTGCATTGTTATGAACGGATAGGAGTTCTGCCTTGAACATAGCCCTGCCTGAATAGGAGCCTGAGTCCAGCACACGTCTGGCAAGAATTGCCGGAGCAGTCTGCAGTACTGTCCTTCCTCCTGGTATGCGACCTGGACATGCAGTGGGGCAAATTTCTCTCTGTAACCAAGAGTAATTCAAGACTTACCAGAGAGAGAGGTCTCATTTAAGATGTATTTAGGGATGGTGAGTAAGACTTGAATATTTTGCAGACCATTTACTGGACTTTCACAGGGCCACGAACTTCACAGGGCCACAAATGTCACCCTGAAGTGATGGTTTGGCAATGTGTTAAGTCTGACTTTAGAACTTCTTGCACCAGACTAAAAAATCTGAGTTACAGTCCAAATGCAATAAAAAATGCTAATGTTCGGTCAGGCCTCCTGTAAGATCAGGCACATCTGTCCCTGACATCCTAACTTGAGCATTTTTTTGTGTAAATAATTTCTCTAGACTTGAAAGTCAAGATAATTTAATGCTCCACCACTCTGCAGAACCTTCATCTGTACTTTTTGAACTGATCTGTTGAAGTTTTCCTGCAGATAATGCAAACCTCAGATTTAAACCCAAGATTTGCCATGGTTCATTCACAGCCAAGTTCTACATGAAAACCTTCCTCTTGTCTCTAGCATTTGTACACATTTCTTTCATGGTACTATTTGCAAAAAAGAGCAGAATAAAGCATTCTACAATGGATCAAGTTATTTTATTGACCTAAGTGGAATAGCAAAAACATCTAAATGTGACAAAGAAGAATTTGTGAAAATGTCAAACCTTGATAGCACTCTGCTTTTTACATTCCATATCATCAACTTAATGGGTATGACTTATGCAGGTAAGTTTTCCCAAGGAAATAACTGGCACCTTTTGCTCAAAGGTTTGCACTTTTAAAGGTGTTCACCACATTTGTTCTCAAACAACGCAGAGGTTTCCCCTTATTGCCCCACTTACTTATTTTCTTATTTTTCTTGTTTTATGGAAGGTCAATGCATGTATATATTGTGTAGAAATTTGGCTTTCTGTAGGAGAGAAGAAACATCTGTGTACTAGTATTTTCTTCAACAGAGTGTTTGCCTTTCAAAATTCGACACATAGTTAATGCAAAAAGACACAAGTTAAAAAGTATATCAGATGCTTGATCAGCATCCCATCAGAACCAGGCAAAAGCTTCCTCGAGGCTCTGACCTGCTTTCATATCAACTCTCACTAATACTAGAAATTAAACCAAATAGCTTTTCTGGGGATTACTCAGGAGCAAATAACGATTTATTGTATTAGAAATCAAGCCCAGTATGCAGAGAAGAACAAAGCTAGACAATTACTTTGCTGCCCAATTTTTATTTTGTAAAAGCTGGTGTTTGATATCTATGTTTGTAGAAGTACCCTTTCTGTATTCAGGACAGGTCATAGAGGTGTTTAACTCATTAGGATGTCACAGATTAAATGAAGTTGATCACCTTATTCCAGAGCATACTGCACATTTGTTTTCATTTGATGACTGTCCACTATTCCATTTGGTATGACTGACTGGCATTTCATCAGGAAAGATTAAAGACTTCACTGGATTTATTATGCACAGGCTTGCATTTAGTTGCCAAAACCATGGATAGTTGCACAAACACCAACATGATTCATGGTTGCTGAAATGTAATTTATACAGATCTTTCATTTACTCTTACTCAGCAGCACCACTCATGTTCAAGAAACTGTCATCACATGAATGTTGAGGAGTGAAGGTTTTCCAAAACTACTACTCAAGCATCCAGCTCATGATCAAAGAGCAAAGCTGAGGGGAAAATATCATGGTAAAAGAGGAAAAAAAATTCCTCAAATAAAATATATTAACCATGAATTTCAGGTCAAAGTAAAATAACTGCTTTAGTAATTTCAAAGCATTGTGTTTTGATTCATGATTCAAATTTTTATCTTTTAGCACAAATGAACTCTCAGACATGCTACTCTGAACTTTCCTCAATTTTTTTTTCTTTTTTTTTTTAATTGGTCCTTTTCTTAAAAAAAAAATTTGGCTCTTTTATGAAGTAACTTTTTTATCCTGTGAGCAAAAATTGAGATTCTTTGCCTGTAGGAGCAGCAGGTCCAGCCCATGCATAGTGAATCTAAATAATAAGCAAGTGAATTGCAAGCACCTTCTGTTTAAAACTTCTTTTAGGACAGAGCAACAGAAGAGTACTGATATAGAGTGGAGCTATCTAGAAAGCTGTCAACGTACTTCTGTTACATAAATACACCTGGAACAAAGCTCTATTTCCCCTTTCCCCCACCCACTTCTCCCTCTTCTGTAGAGTTTCTTCATCACTGTAATATAAATGATGACACTTTAAATGTCTTGTCATTCTTGACTGAGAGACCCTTTGGCGTTACACCTCTGCTATCTCCCCACAGTAATTCCGAGTCTGCAATGATGGATAGCCATTAGTGATGGATGGCTTGGTGACTCACGATTTTCACTGTTGACATTAAAGAGGATGGCTCTAGGTGGATTTAACACTGATCAGCTTATGCACATAGGCTTGGAGTTGAAACAATATGGAATCTACAACTGGCATTGCAGGAGAGATCTTAAATGTATTTCACACTGATCCTGGCCTGGAGAGGTTCCAGTACTTTTTTTATTGGGCTTACCAATAAGAAGTGTGGGTACATGCAGATACCAGCATGGGCACATGCAAATACAGGTGATCTGACATCTCAGGATTTGCTCATTATAAGTCAAAATGGTGTGATCTAAAAGTTCACAGAGACTGTAGTTTATAACAAAAATGCCCACTGAACCCTAAGCCAGTCACATGAGAAAATGCCATAGGAATCTTTTTTCTTCTCCAATAATGATTAATAATCTTAAATTTAGTTGTCATGATTATGAAAGACTTTCATTATTGCACTAAATCAATTTGCTCTTTTTGTCACCAAATTCAAAATACAAATGACATTTGACACTGATTAATTCCTATTTTAATAACCATGAAATGAATTGATAGAAACAAAAAAAATCACATCTGCCAGTGAAAGCAAAAGTAGTAGGACATTTCTAATTTTCCAGTGTTGAACTTTGAGCCAAGAGATTATCCATCTCTCTGAAACAGTTTACTGTACACATGACAGAAGCAATGCATCTCCCATTCTAACTGGAGTCTCAAAACTTGGGAGTATTAGTGTATTTCTAGAATTAATTGACGTGAGATGAATTGCTACCATTAACAACATGACTGACTAAGACTGACTGTCTGACAAAAAAAATCATTCTAATTCTTTCTTTTCAATCTAAAACTTATTCTTTTCTCTTGAGTGGAGCTGAATTCGCCTTATTTGACCGAATATTAAATAAGTGACAGAAATTAAGCTGCATATAATCTTTAGGGTTTATATTAATGCAAAGAGAACAATGAAAGTGTATATCCTTTTTTGGTGAAGACAGAGGAATTCTATCAGTTCTAAACTTTCACAGAAAAAAGCCCTAAACACCAGAAAAAAGGCATCTAAAAAATTAAGGTATTATGAATATGACATTTACCAACTTCAGTGTACTTGTAATTACATACTTTACACATATCTGAAGTATATAAAACACTTTTAATGCATGCTTGCACAGAAAGTACCTGACATAACCAACTTATAGATGAGAATTTGCTTTGTAAAAATAATTTTTCCTTTCAGAAGCCAAAAGTAACTTATTTGGTACTCTTCTAATGGCGAGTAACATTAAAAAGATTATTATGAACAGTGATGCATCTTAATTTAAAAAGGAATACAAAACATTCTGCTGTCAATTACTATCCAAAAATTAACATCTGAAAGTCCAAAAAGCAATGCATAAGTTGCTACCCTACGTCTCTAGACTTTCCTCAGGATACATTGGATGTCACAAAACTAATGCAAATGTTAATACAATTTAGAGTTGCAGTGCTTCCTGACTGCTATTGGCTATCAATGATCTCACTGCACTTTCACAGTTAATGAAATATTTGTTTTTGAGTCAGACTATGTTGTCAGCTCCATTTCATTCATCCTATTTTTCTGTGTGTGTTAACTGCCTATGATATTCTTTATATTTTTGTTTGGGTATTTTTTCCCCCTTTAACCACATCAGATATAGTCTAAGCAGTCTAAGGTATGCCCCTTTTTATTCCAGAAATAGAGACTTACTGTAATGGATAAGTCTGCCAACTCAGTACTTGTTTAATGCATACCACAGCCCTGCAGGTTCCTTCTTGGAACTGTAGATACAGTAGTTTAAAACAGTCAAATCTGCTTTTGTGTTGCCTTTAATCTACTTTACTCCTTCCAAAATGGACAATGTAAATAAATTGAGGAAGAGGCAGCAGAGCTTGAGGGTAGTGCAAGAGCCTCGGGTTCAGAATGAGAACTAAAGTATCCCAGGGTGGCCTTTCAGCTCCTTAAGATGCATTTCAGTCATGCCTCAAAACAGCTGCAGGGCTAGACACATTGGTGCAAAATTTGCAAATTTGAAGTATGGTTGTAAAATGTTTGCATACTTTCCAGATCCCATTCTCATTAAAATATTCACAATACAAGCAATGTCATCTCTCCTTCCACATAGCACAGCTCAGCAGAAAAGCAGATTTTGATACAGTGTTCTTTGTGATCAGTGATGACTCTGGCTGTTTTCTGTAGATCCTGCTCTGTAGAAGTTCTTTCCGTTGGCCAGAGGCAGCATAGAGCAGATTTGATCCCTTATTCTCCTTTCAACTTCTGCCAAATACTATCATTTTACCCTAGACTTACTGCAGCTCACTCTGACGTTTCTACTCAACTAGCACATCTCTAATAGCAAAATAACATTCCCTAACCTTGAAACTGAATGGTGAAACATAGCTCAATTCAGGCTGGTTAGTCTTCCTTCCAGCAAACAGGTTGGCTTCAACCATACCATTTAGTGACCATCATGCTCCAAAACTGGGAATATGATATTTGACTCAAGCAAGGTAACCTGCAAATATTTAAATGCTGAAGTTCACCATAATGTAATGCTTGAGCCGGAGCTCAGTGAGTTTCTTTGTGAAGATACAGTCAGCAATTGCACAAGCACCAAACTCAATTTACTAATAAAAAGATAAATCGGAACAACAGAATCCCCCTTGCAAACACCCACAAAAACTTACTCATGAGAAAAAAGATTAGCCACTGCATTGATTACTTTTTGAGAATCATTGTCCTAGAATTCAGGAGAAACTGCAGGGTTTCTATCATTGATGCATTAAATAAAGCAGAAACACACAAGAACAAAGAATCCCTCATTGTACATGGTACACAGATATCTAACCATAAAGAAACTGCACATGAAATAATTCTAATTAGAACATTAAAGTGAGAGAGATAGCAAAGATCTGCAAAGAGTAATAATCCAAATATCATCACACTGGTAAAATTGGTTGATTTGAAAGACAGCTCTCACTGAAGAAAATAACTTTCTAAAATTTTTTTGGCGACATCTGTTTCTAATACAATAAACCTGATTTGTTTTATAAAGAAAATGCTCTAAGTGTATAGGTCTCTGGTAAATAGGGTCCATACTAGTGGGGTTTCTAGTATAACATTATTTTGGTGGTGCCAAATATATCAACGATTCCATTAGAACACAATAAACTTTCACTGTCAGCACTAATGTTTGGAATATATGTTGTTTGGAATTGGTCGTCAGTTGCTAATTAATGGATAGGAAAGCCAAGATGATTGTTTTGACTAACACTGTAGAAAGTAATATATTTTTATTCTGGGTGAATATTTAGAAAAAAGTTACCTCTTATTGTTTGCTCAACCTCTGTTTCATTCTGTGGCATGGTGAATATTTGCTTCTGAACTGATAGCTCTAAACACATAACTAAGGTTAGCTATGATAGTTCAAACTTGCATTACAAGAAGGACAATGAATTTTCAAGGCACCTGCTCAGCCAGCCTTAGTGCTGTAAGAGCTTACATGAAGACTTTCAGGACTCCCTTCACTGAAGTAGATTTATGGATTATGCATAATGTATTAGAATTTCCAGTGCAGAAAATGAATTATCTTTATGGCTCCGTAATTTCTGCTCTAGGTCACAATAAAATTGCCTTGAAATTTACTTTCAGCTTGTGAGAAGAAGAAAAGTACTTTTCTGTCATTCTCCTGCTCATCTGAATATTACAGCCTTCAAGATCTTCATGAAGACAATTCAATTTTCCCTATTAGCTAAATTTACATACAATATGACATTATGGATCCTGAATTAAAACCCTTGATGAAAACTTACTTGAAGCATCTAGGTATGCGCTTCTGGAGATGTGTGCATATATGATACAAATAACTCCACAAACAATATAGGTTTTCTTCTATGATTCTCAATATTTAAATGTAAAGGACATGGTTAGAGAAAATAATTTCCAAAGGAAAAAGAAAACCCCACAAATCTTTCCAAGACTTTATAATATATCCTGCCACTTCCCTTCATGTATTATTACAAAAACAAGGAGACAGGATAAGTTTTGGGAAATCAAATGGAGACATTGGTCTTATATCGTATTATGATTTTGTCTAGAGATAAACTTAGCCACTTCACTTTGTCATTCTGTATTTTGGGTTCATCTCCTGTCTTATCTGTGTAGATTGCCCTGTCAGTCAAATGGAATTCCCCAGCTACCAGTCTTTTTCTAGGAAGAATAACGCAAGACATATTGCACTTCATTCTAGTGTATTAAGAATGTTTACACCTCATGAACTAGTTCACTACTTGTATTTTCATTGTTCTTCAAAAGGCATACATAATTGGATTTTGTCTCCTGTCTCCTGCAGCCCTGAGCATAGGCTGGCACTTCTGCAAAATGAATAATCTGTGAGAAACAAAGATCCTCCAAATGTCATACATTCAATTATTTCAGTATTATGTGGTATTATCTAGCAGATGCAGTATGATCTTCAGCCACCCTGGAAACTGATTTCATCTCAATTTTCCACTACATTATTTAAAGTGACTTCTGTGGTGTTCATTGTTCAAATACTAAACATTCCTAAATTCTATTAGAAATGTCCGATTAGGTCTTGTTTTCACTTCAACTAGAGGACATGTTGCTTGTATTTTAGTGAATTATAGGTTATGCAACTTCTCTGAATTGCAGATCTTTTTCAAAGCTCTTAGTAAGCAGAATATTCTCTGTAGTACACAAGAAGTTACCCTGAGAAGCACATATTGAAGTTTAATATACTTGATCTCATACTTTCACAAGTGCATTATTGCCTCTCACGTGGCTTCAAACTGAATATTTATTAACTTCATAGAAATTAATAATTTGGATGAAAAAGTGTTTAGATAAATATTTCAATAAAATACTAAAACTGGTTCACAGATTTACTGATTTGTCTTAATCGTTAAAAATTTATAATTAATCAAGATTTGCATATAGAAAATTTCTCCTTATCAACATGAAAAAAGTTTATCGGAAACACAAACATCTTTGTGGACTTGTGCCTTGAATTGGCTTCAATGCTTATGAATTATGTCTGAATTATCATGCCAAAGAAACAAAAGTGTAAAAATTAAAACAAAATAATTTCTGTCAATATAGCACAAGATTTTTCCTACAGTAGATTAACATCAGTATGGAACTGGGAAGTAGATATTTGCTTTAATGATTGTAATGGGTTGGTCTTGACTGCATGCCATGTGCCCACCAAGCTGCTCTGTCACTCCGTTTCTTGTCAGGATGGGGAGAAGGAGAAGATGGAAAAACCCTTTGGGGGTCAAGGAAAAGGGCAGTTTAATAAAACAAAAAGCAAAGGCCATACACAGAAGTGAAGAAAAATAAAATTTATTCTCTGCTTCCCATCAACAGGTGATGTCAAGCCACTTCCTGAGAAGCAGCTTCAATATGTGTAACAGTCAGTCCAGAAAACAAATGTCCTATTAACTAATGCAGTATCCATCCCACTCCCTCTCCCATTTCCCTTAGCTTTTATTGCTGAGCAGAGTGTGGAATATCCCTTTCTTCAGCTTGGGTCAGCTGTCCTGGTTGTGTCCCCTCCCAAGAACTGGCCCACCCTCAGTATGCTGGTGAGGGGACAATGTTGGAGAGACAACCTTGGTGCTGTGCCAGAGCCTCTCAGCAGCACCCAAACACTGGTGTGTTATCAACACCTTTCCAACAGCAACAGGCCAGATATGTTAATGAAAATGAAATTGAGTAAAAAGTTGGAGATTTGGCATGTGTGAACTGATATACAGAATTGAAACTCCAGATTTCTGAGCAAAAAATTGTCTGCATAGGAAAATTAACCACATTCATTGTTACAGTGAAGAATATCTGTACTTACTGATGGCTAGGCCAGTATAAATGTAGCCTAAATTGATGTAATTACATAAACAAAAGTAAAAGGTACATTAATATTTCATGGATTAGCAAACTAAATAAAAATTTTAACCTCACTAGTGAAGTTTCCTGGCAAGGAAAAGTACAGTAATTAAACTACAGTATTGTCCTAGATCCAGTCAGGTGCTCTTATGAGTGGGCTGAAGAGCCAGACCTCATCTAGTTCAATATTTTTTCCCAAAATATTGAATTTGTCTAGGTTAATAAGCAGAATTTTAATTTTCTTCATTCCATCCCATTTTTGGAGTGTGTGAAAGGCCCATCTAAAGAACAATAAAATCTGTCCTGGGCTACTCTGCTGGAAAGATTTGGGCTAACTCAGCTGTGGGATATGGCACTGTGGAGGACTGAGAAGACAGGAAAGGATCTAAACGTACTGAAAGTATTAGGAGACATGAATAGAACCTCAAGAATTATATATTTAGGGAAGTGGTTATCTTTACACCCCAACAGAATTCTTCAGGAGCAAATCAGACACTACTTGCAATAGTTAAAGGAGAATAGCAGGAGAAGACATTAATATTGCTCTTGTCTTAATGACCATCATGAAAACTTGACAGCCTCCATTCCCGGATGACAAGGGACCATTATTTTCAATGTTCTGTGCAGGATAAAAACTTTAAAACCTTAGCCCACTAAAGCTATATTAAGATTTATTATAAGAAAGTAATTTAAGTAATTTCGAAAATGTTCCAGGGGTTTAGATTAACAACCATTTCATTACTTACTACCTTTTTTGACTAGGATTTAACAGATTGGTCCATTTCAGCACCAAGAGAGGTTGAGACTTTGCCGTCACTTGTTTTTGAATGTCTGTTCTTGCTGAGGCTTACTTAAGCATGAATGGATTTTCTTGGTTTTATATAATGAGATTTCATCTCCTAAACCTATTTGTGGTGTTTTAATTAGCATTTAGTCAATGCTCAGATGACTGATATTTTGCTCCATAATTAGAAAAGACTTTGCTTAAAAATAATCATCCTGTTTCATTTTACTGGAAGCAAAGGGGATCAATGTATATAAACTGTGTAACTGAGGAACAATATGCAAATTCAAATTAATTCAGATGATTTTTCCCAATGAAGATGATAAAATTCAGTGCATTTTCAGTATCCATTGGGATTTGATTTTTGATTGTGAAAGGTTTAATTTGTAGAGTAAATAATTCCAGAAGTGTCTGTGTAAAGATGCAAAGGTACTGCATACTGAGTCAAATTTATTAATAGCAACATCACTAAAGATATTGTGAGTATCTCCATCTTTATTTTACTTTCTAGAGGCATAAAGAAATTCTGCTTCTTGCATGTTCTTTTTGAATTGCTAGTAAATTTTCTGTATTAGCAATATAAAGTAAGTAAAATTCAGGATTTTTTCAGTCATAAAAAGCCCATTAAGATTTACCTTATCTAAATTACTATTTTGCATATTTTAATTTAATCCACTCTCCTCAGCTATATCCAGTCCATCTACTTGATCTTTTAAATCAAGTATCAGAATGCATAATTAACTGAAGTCAATCCTTGACCTCCTATATCAATCTCTCTAAATGAAAATCTAAGCCTGTATATTGCCTTTAAACTTTTATGATGTCACCTAGCTTTTTTCAGGATTGAAATTACAGGGATTAATGTATTCAAAGCTAATTATAAAGTCATTCTGAGACAGAGCAGAGACAACTAAACCAGATGGAATCCATTACCAATCCTACTCCTGAGACTGTCTGGCATTATTAAAATGTGTAATATTTCCACGTGGCAGTGTCTGTTGTAATCAGTTTCTGTCTAGGTACCAACACTGGAGTCAATTCTATGAGCTCTTTGTAGAGGTTATCTCTTCTCATTGCAGAAATAGGTCTTGTCATACTTGACTCTTTCATCTGAATTAAATGGACAGTCCAAAATGAATTTGAACATAGTAGGATGCTTAAAGAGCAACAGAACTGCAGAAAAAATAGTTATGAATTTGTCGAAATAAAAATAAATAGGGAAAGTAGGTTTAACAGCTGATAGAAAAGACAACAGTACTTTGGATGAATAGAGAAAGAAAATGTTTTCCATTTGGAATCCCCAAGGAAAAATTTGCAATGAAATAATATTTCTTATTAACATGCCTGCTTCCCCTCCCACTTCTTCTTTCATCTTATGGAAGAGAAAGACTAGGGGAAGGGAACAATAAATTACACATATATTTTGAACTTCTCATAAGCATTCGAAATTCATTTGGGCAGACTGAAAGATATGCCACCATTGCATATTCAGACAGAAGTGTTCTTAAACCATCTGCACTCCAAACTAGTGCACAGGCATTATCAGGTTATGAGTACAACCTAATGTATCTTCCCTCCCATCGAGGCTGGTTATGAATATTACCCTAACCACACTCCATCGCTTCCAGTGCAGAGCTGGCTTGGGCCCATAGGGCTCATGGACAGGGTTTTTTACCTGCAAAACTCTGCATTAGCACAATAGCACAGGAATAGGACTAGATACCTGTATGAAAGAGAAATTTCATCAGTATGAAATAACTTCAATTAGTTTGAAAAATTATCAACATCAGATACAAAACGAAGTATAAAATTATGCGTTTAATTATCTTAGTAGGAAACATAGCCAACATGTTTACAGGGATATCGATTATTCTCATTTATTGTTTTAAGTTTCACAGCTGAAGAACAGGCTCTAAGGACTGAAGATATGGAAAATGAGATTTATAATTTATAAATTAAGATAATTATGTCTTAAATTTCCTGTCTCAACATTATGTTACCCACAGTAAATCACTGACACTTGAACAATTCTCCAGGTTCCTGCTGTCAGCTCATTGGAGAAAGTGAGAAGAGCATCAAGTTGCTTATTTTGATCTATAGACGATTTTAAATAAAATTCATACTGGATATACTTTCTAAATTAGACCATTAGTTAAAGATATTGAGAAGCAATTTATCAAATACTGTAAAATAACACAGTAAATTTTTAGTGAGCACCTGCTAAAAATATCACTATTAAAAGGGCATAAATGGCAGTAGAAGTTGATCTCATTTTAAAAGGGAGCTGGAGATTATTCCTTTTCTTGAAGAAGAGGTACAATGGACTCAAGATTCCTGAGGCTCATGTTGGATTCAACTGTGAAGTCTTTATTTCTAGGCAAGTCTCACCATGCGGGCCTAGTACAGAAAAATCTGCCTCCTGCTCTGGTGTGTCAAATCTGCCCTCAGGAAAGGATTTAGAGTTCTGAACAAGTGGGTGGAAATGCTCACTGTGATTTCTGAGCTGAAGCTTTCTATCTAGATGCCATCTGATATTTCCTGCAAGCCAGCCTGAAGGAACACCCTCCCCAGCTGCTGAGTTGCAATGCAATATCTTCTAGCTTTTGTGAGGGAAGAAAATGTGCTTCATTTAGAAGTTGTAATCCAAGGTGCAACTTCAAACCTGGCTGACTTCATGTAGGATCACTTCTGCACAAAAACACCTCACACCTGAAAGCAAGGGAAAAACACCCCCAACCCTAAAATTTGTATTCAAAGAGGAAATCTTCTGTCAGGGTAAGATTTTTTTCAAATTACATCTAGGAGAGTATGTCATAGCTGCCCTTAAAAAGATGACCACAGCACCCAGGTTGAGTCGGTTTGTGTTATCACCTCTCCAGAATTAGCTCTTAATTCATCCAAGATGGGGATGTGTAATACTAGCCAAGTACCACATACCCCTGGGTTTGAGGCTGCTTTAAAGTTCTGTAACTGGGACAGACTCACCAGCTCGAGGTGTTTCTCCCCCCAGGGATCATAGCAGGGATCTAGATGAACTAGCTCTATCTAGAAGACTCACTCTTACATAGGAAACTTAGGAAAGATGAATCCCAATTTGACTGCACTGAGGTTTATCCAGAAATTTCTCCTTGACTGCACTGAGGCTTATCCAGAAATTTCTCCTAGATCTAATGCTGAATGTGCTAACACAGAGTGAGTGAAAAAAATATTTTAGCAGTAGGTATGAATCAAACTGTGCTCCATAAATCCTAAAATTCTTCTTAAAAATAAGAAAGCTTTCTGTAATTTAGCAATATAAAGATAATTATTCAGCTAAAATGGAATGAAAACCAGCTGGTTTCTCTAGCTACACATTATTGGATTTCTCATTTATGAAGTTAAAATGAATGTATGCAATAAAACAGACCAACTGAGCAGAGTTCAGTATGAGGCCTATGACAAACAGATCCCTTGCCCTTCTTATCAAGTAGATGGAAGACAGGTAGCACTAAAAAAATACTAATAGGGAAAACTCACAGATTAATGTGGTACGAATTCCTGCATTTGCAGCACTAATGTTTTTATTGGCAGAGATGCAAAAATGCGTGTAGCCTACTTTCAATTTCCCAGAGCACAACTGATTTAACACTGTCATGTTGCTCAGGGTAACAGTCTCCCACCTAGGAGTTCTCCCACGTCACAAAATCAATGGGACCCTGGAAGTCACAGCAGAAAGAAATTATAATGTGCACCAAATTGTTGGAGCTGATAAAGAAAACACGTTTGCCCTTCATGTATTTTTAAAGAGGTTCTTTTTCATTATGACTTGTAAATGGTTCCTCTGTGAACTGCACAGATAAAATTAAAATAGGTCTTTTTCCCCCCAGCTTTTGGAAATCTGCATGTCTCCTGTCCCAAGGATGTTAATATTTCAGGATTACAGATTAAACTAGTTCCACTTCCCTGCTTTGAGTCAAGGTCAAGTATAACTGAGCAGCCCCTGACAGATGTTTTTCTCCTGTGTTAATCATAAAAGCATTCAGCACATTCAGAGATTCAAGATCTTCCTAAACCAGCTTGATCCCATTTGACAATCCTTACAGTTAGAAATGTTTTCTAATATTTTATCTTATTAACTATTGCAGCAAATTTAAACTGGTTTTGCTTTTGGGCTTTTTTTCCCTAGTCCTGTGTTCTACAACTGTGGAATGTTACTAATTACTGTTTTCTTGGTTAACATTTCACATATTTGAACTTGTCCTTGCTCTGATTTCCTCCCAAATGCTTTTATCTTACCTTTTCTTCTGCAGACTTAACAATCTCATTCCTTGATTTAGATAATTTACAAATTTCCTTTCTTACTGATTTTCCCTGAGTTTGCATTAAGTCATTGAAAAGTGTGAAACTGTTCTTATATACAAGTAAGAACATGGAATAGAATAATTACTGTCTTAACAGTAACCCAATGACATCTGGCTTTAATGAAAAAAGCAAATAATTTGGAAAGATATTTCCAGACTTTCTAGTTCTCCCCTTTAGTATTCTGTAACATTCTGTTCAGCTAGTTAATTCTCAATTTGAGGTTATGCATTTGATTTTCTTTCTTGAATGTGTTATCTCCATTTGATACTAAGAAAAATCACCTTACTGGTATCACCATTTCTCCAGTTTACCCACATCATTTGAATTCAAATTGGATCCTTCTGAGATTTTTAACCCCTTTTCAGCAAAAAATTATGCAGAGGTTTTAAAAGTATAGACCTTATTTTATCATCCAAACATCCCACCAGACCTGATTTGACAACAAGCCATCAATAACTACACTGAGAATGTTGGTTTCCAACTGTCTGTGCATGGAATTATTAGCAGTTTGTTCTTTTCTGACTAAATATAAAATAAATATTTTTTTACCTTAGAAATCAGTGGAATTAATCTCAAAATTATTGAAATTTCTGAAATTAAACACTTAAGCCTATAACAACATGGTGTTAGCATAACAATCCCAAGATGGAAATTATTTTTTTTTTCTTATTCTTTGAGCTTGGCTTGAAACCCTAACAAACAAGAGATCATATATTAACAAATTGTGATAAAGAGCAGATTTCTGTTAACTGTTTATAGAAACAGTGTTCTAAGGTATCTACTGTGAAGCAATTTAAATTAGTGTCACTTTCTTTAACTTCCTAATGTTTGTTCTCATAATCTTAATAATTAAGCATGAACATATTTATACATATATGTAGAACTGTGCACTGACATGCACGTAAAACTGGGCTCTTGCTAACAGTTAAAATGTGATACCTCACAACATAAAATTCTATTTCTAGTTCCTTAAGAATTTAAGATACATTAATATATCTTAATTATTAATAATTTATATATTTTATATGAAATATAATTAATTTCCAACCAATTTTAAAGTTTAAGTTTCTAGGCTGACATTTTCCAAGACAGCAATTGAGCTTGAGAACAAGATCAATTTGGTTAGAAATTTTCCACTAGAACAGGAAACATTAGAAACAAAACAGGAAACTATTATCAGATAATATGTAACTCTCTAAAAAAAAGTCATTATACACTAAAGTATCTACATACTTTGAAAGATAGAAATGAGGCACTCTAAGATACACTTAGTTGATGGTACAAAAATGTATGCAAATATACAATTTACTCATAACAAAAAAAAAATATATCTCTATTTATAGTCAGCTTGTACCTAGTAGCCACCTCTATGTACCAGCTACTTATTCACTGATTTGAATTGTTACTCATTCAGGTCTTTAATGAATGGGAAGATTAAATTTGATGTTTTCTTCAGTCACTTCCTTCAGTGTCCTTATGACTCTGGTTGTAAATATGGTGTGATTGATAAGAGCTTTGTCTTGCCTCTGTTCTGCTAACCCCTTCTATGACCACTGCTTCATTAACCATTTCTGCCTGCTCTCTCTTGGAAGGCTAACCATAATAAACCTTATCACAAGGCCAGCCTACCTTGCATGTGGCTCCTAGGAGATACATGCATCAGAATAAGGTAGTTATCCTGTGCTTTGCATGTCTGCAAGTTTTAAAAAACTTTTTGCTGAATATTATTTTTCCCAAATTTAAAGGAACAATATCACAATCTCCCAGTACAAGGTTTCTTTCTTTGTATATATTACTTATTAATACTCCAAAGTGATTTTTTTCAAACAAAAATATTTAAATGACACATCAGATTTTCTTCTCCTTATTCCTTAATTATTGTTTTTATTTATTTTGTCCTTATTCTGGATGTTCTATTATAGAGTCCAGGCAACCAGAGTAGGGAAATAAAAGAAGTTTTTTTAGGCTGCTTTGTTTGTGAGAAAACCTGAGCTAGTAACTGGGTGCCAGAAGCCTGTACTTCAAGCAACTTTATAAAAGTTAAGATAGCTGTGATCTCTCTCTCACACACATGTGGACAAGAACTATTTCCAAATTTGTCTTGATATGTCAGATTAGATAACATTTCCAGATTTTTGGGTCCTAGTAATGGAGGTTTATGATGTCCTTTGTGCCTCCCTGTCAGGCTCATTCTAGTGAAAACATACCTTTCTTTCGATAAACATTTATAATGTTTTCTCACATCACAGGCTTTGAGACTGTGTGTGATAATCCCCGTATCTTTTAATTACAATTAAAATATATAATTATATTATAAACTTTGAATTTAATGTTAGGGTATAAGACATACTGAATTGGCATAGTATCATCTGCTTCTGAAATTCTGGAATTTTTTTGTTGCCTTTGGTGGGATTTTTTGGTTTTGCTTTTGTTTTAACAAACACCTCTTCAGAAGGGCAATTCATTTACTATAAGGTTAGGTCTAGCTCCTATTTTGTGACCTATGGATGTATATAAAAGCAAAGGGCATAAGTTCCCCAAGATGGATGACAGAAGATGGATGATTCATAGTGTGAGGCAGAACACATCACAAAATCAGGCTGCCAACTTTACTCCTTTGTGCTCAACTTTATTTTTTAAAGAGGAGGAGACAGAATTTGGGTATGGGAATTTTTGACCTGTGATTGTTTGATAAACACAGACAAATATCATGTTTGCTGGCTGTGCATATAAAATATCCCATGATGGGACAGTGGGATGAATAATACAGGACTGGGAAAGTGATTGAGAAAGTCCCCCAAGAATTTAGAGAATCCCAGGTAAGTCAGTATTAGAAAATTGTACACTCTCATAAGGGAAGCTGTTTAGTACTTTTAGTTTATCCTGATCTGTGCCACATTTGGTTGTTATGTTTATTTGGCTATCAGCTTCTTAGACAATGTGGTAAGCAAGTAAATTTTATTTGCTTAACCCTTGCATTCTAGCACAGAAGGGGGTCATCAACAATCTGTACTCTATTTAGTAATAAGTGAAGTATAGCATCTAGTAAAACATATCAGAGCTCATGGCAATTGTATGTATTTGAGTATAACTGTAGTTTTAAATTTTTTTACTAACATCAATTGCAGTAACCTAAAGAGAAGCAGACACGTATCGTACAATTAGACTGATGCATTCATATGTTAGAGGAAGAATTACAAGAGTGAATGTCCCAAAGAAGACTATCATGTTGGTCTCTAAAGATTAACTTGAGTTATGTCCTAATCATAAGTCTTTATTTTCTGCAAGAAATTCAGTTAATTGAATTCTTCATCTTTATATGATGTGAATCTTGGTCGCTGTTAACTGTTTTATATTTTTTTTTCTTTTTTTCTTCTGCATTAAGTCAGTTGAAAAAGTCTGTAACAAGGGATTTTTTTTTAATCTGCACTTTGTATGTGCACAAAGACACATTCTCCTGTACATACGTACATATATATACATTTTTGAGTTGAGAGCACATATGTCTTTAAAACATTATTTTTATTTATTTTGAAAGTCTAAAGAGTGAATTTGAAAATATAACACATCTCAACTATTTTGTTTACTACCATGGAGCATTTCAAAGTGCATCTATCTACAAGAGATCCTAAACAACTCTTCATTCAGGCATAATTGTAAGGTTTCATGAGTTCCTGTGGCCATTTCTATATTGTTCTCAGCTATTCCAAATAATGAAAGGAATAAGACAGATTGGCACTTAGCAAGAGCCAAGGGAGGAAAGGTTTGGAAAAAAAAATTCTTGCTACAGATTTGAGCAGATTTCACATAAAACCAAACCTGGTAGGAGAAACAGAAAATGGAAAACTGCTTCTGCAGAAATAACCTGGCCACAAGGGAAGACAGCAGTCCAGTTGCTGTTCTTTTTTATAATCAAAGAGAATTGTAAATTGATTGGGCTTTCAGATGTGCTATAGTAAAGGCCATTGTTAATTCTGTGATAATTTCTTCTCAGTTTTTATGGTCTACTGTGACATGCAGTGCTAATTATTTCTCGAAGTGTGGAGTTTTCCTGAGAATAAGGTTTATGCAGACCAGAAAAACAGGCACCTGCTGCTCCCATCAAATCCTGCAGTTATTTGTCAACTGTTTCTGCAAATCCATTATATATGCAGTAGAAAGCACAAAACAGAAAGAACAAAATAGCAGTCTAAAAAGAGAAACAAAGTACCATTTTGGCAGTCCAACAGCATTCATTTATTTCCCATTTATCATTATGTAGCTTGACTCCAAATGCTTGGCTATAGAAGCAAACCCAAACTGAGTCATAATATAAAATCTGTTTCCTTTACACTTTAAGGAGTATATACAGCATTCCTCTTTTCCTCCTTCATCATCATCAGCAGCAGTAGCTTTTGCTCTGTATGACTCCATTATGACATCACATAACTTGCATTAAACCTATTTTTATAAAGTCTCTCACCATTGTCAAAAGTTTACTTTATTTTCAAACTGCTTTGACAATGTGATGAATGGACACATTAAGTCTGCAGTAATTTTATATTACAGACAAAAGTCCCCTAGTTCAGAAAGATGAGATTACCAACACTAGGGAGCAAATGTGACTAGGTGGCTTGTATGCATTTTCCTAGAGTACCCATTTCAGCATGACTGGCCTACAGTGAAAGAAAAATTGCTATTTGCTTAAATAATTTTCATATGTTTCTAGTTCTAGAAACTAGATGCTAGATTTTTTTAGAATGATATTTCAAATAAGAGATGAAAATCTGGAATATCTACTGGAGATTTTACAACCTGATATTGTGTGTGCACTTAGTTAATTGAATCCATCAAGCTGTAAAACTTTTTGTGAATTTATAATTACGCTACATAGAGAGGGATTTAATTTAAAATATTTTTGAGTCTTAGTTAAGGTTTACCATGTTTGCATCTTATGATACCATCCATTTTTGTCCTACCTTTTTAGATGTGCTATCTGGAGATCTCTGCCATTCAACATTATACCTCTGTGTGTCCTATCTCTTGTTCGCCACCAACACAGAGAGTAATCTGAACTCTGGTCTTGTCTTTTCTTTTAGTTTTTCTTCTTTTTACTTTAGGGGACTTTTAAAAGATCTTTTTTACTTCCCTTGTATTTTCTGCAGCTGTTTTGTGGGCCACTGTCCTTGAACCATTTCTTGTCTGACATCATTTCATGCTAATATCTCCAAAGGAGAACTGTCTGTGAGTTCAACTAGTAGCTGAATTGTGTCCAAAACCATCCTGGCTGCTTTCTGGAAGTATTTTGTATAAATTTGCTGCCAGCTGAAGCTCTACTTGGTTAAAATCTCTCTTAATCTCTCCCACACAAATCTTTCCTTCCTAAGTTTCTCAACTATGATGTCATCCTTCTGCTGACATTTAAAACTGTCTCTGTCGCAGAGAGGTTTCTGTATTTTCATGATAGGGATATGTTTCTTTTCATTTTCTGTAAAACCCCTCACTCCTTTTGCTCTAAGTCTCTGATGGTGCAGTTGTTCCTTTCTCTAGACCCAGCAATGCCTTATTCCCCTCCTTAACTTGTGTTCAGAATCATGTTTTCATGTTTACCCACTCAAACCTGGAATTAATATTTTAGTAGAACTAGGAGAGATCCTTCTAGTTAATAATTTAAATGTTTCCTTTGAGAATCATGAATGAAATAAAACAATGATATGAAGGATTTTATGAAATGGTTTTGTGTATTTTCTGTCATACTTCGTTCAACCTTATCTGTGACTGACATTGCTCATATGATTCTCCCAGTCCTCCTCACCAATTATTTGCAATTTCATCTGGACTCAAAGAAATTGGCCAAGGTCTTCTTTTCCTTACAGCCACTAAATTGTCTTTAATTAGTATCTGCCAAAGTCATTAATGATTTTTCAACCTACAGTGACTCATAGGAAAAAACAAACTAAAAAAAGACTAAAATAGGCCAAGGTAAAACAAACCTAGTAAGCAAACACCCTGAAGTGCATGAGAAATGTTGAAAACTTCCTGTCACAGAGGAACATCACAAAATTTTAACCCAAGTTAGCAATAAAAAGAAAGCAGAACAAAAGCAAGAAATTGACTTCAAATACTGCTTCAAGCTATAGCTATCTCTTAAATATTGCAGAGCATATGTTTTTGTTGTGACTTACCCCCAGCTGGCAACGAAGTACCAGGAAAGAGTTCACTCACTGCCCCCTCACCCCTGATGGGATGGAGAATTGGGAAAAGGCAAAACCTACAGATTGAAATGAAAACAGTGATGAACCATGGACTTGTTCAGAAGCCCCTGACTGCAGCCAGTAGCCAGGCAGTGACCACCAGCTACCCTCACTTTCCATACTGAACACACTGTAGGCTCTGGAATGTCTCTCTGGCTAGTTCAGACAGCTGCTCTGGCCATGCTCTCTCCCCACTTCTTGTGCGACTACTCACTGGCAGAGCATGGGAAACTGAGAAATGCTTGGACCTGGGACAAGTACTGCTTAGCAATAAATAAAACATCAGTGTGTTATCAAAAGAAGATTTTGAAGGCAGTGTTCCTGCTCCAGATTACAGATAATACCAGAAAAAACAAAAGGAAATGTTCTCTCTTTTAGTCAGGATCTTCCTAGTCTGTCCAGCCAAAATCAGGAAATGACAGGAGAGTATGTGTTTTCTGATGTAATGCTATGAGCCAGAAAAGAGCTTTTAAGTAAGTGACTAACATCTTTTAGTCCGATTATTTGTCACATTACTGAGAGGATGGTTGGCTCAGTCATTCCATCAATACTTTGTGGATGAACACCAATCAATGTAATTGTTGAATAGACTTTGCTTTCAGTATAAAGTTCACCTTGAAGAAACTTATTCTTACCACAAAACAAATTGCAAGGTTCTCTTTTTGCTCCATCTTAGGAATGCACTAAGCAGCATGCCGGAAACAAAAGCTGAGTTATAGTTTTCTGTTTGATATTCTGTTAGGTGAAATGGGGTATCCCCTCAGGTCTCTTTATAACCCAAATGAGGGAGTGATATCCCTAGGGGAAAAATAACTGAACTTCAATTGTAGCTACATACAGCTTAAATATTACTAGAGATGACTTCTCTTATTTTTCCCACTAAAGTTCAGTGATTCCTTCCTGCTTAGAAAGGCATCAAACTATGTTTTAAAGTAGCTTACGCTAAGAGGCTGGGGATGGCCATGGCCAGCTTCTAGAATTTATAATCTAGGCTGCACAGCCCATTACAGAAACACTCTTATAGGGCTTCAATGAGTGCACTTCCCATTTCTCATCAGATTTCAGGGCCCTATGAGAGACACTGAGACAAACTTTGAAGCCCAAACAAGGAATAGATTCCTCAGCTGTGATATGAGGAATGAGTCAAGTCCTTGTCAAGTTTTATGTGTGAAGACTGATAATGTAACCTGCTAAGAGAGGCTTTCTTGTGATGTCCTTCACCGTAACCTGACCTGACCTGAAAGTCCTGTAGCACTTCTTGCATCCTGAGAAAAAAATCACTTGCTCCATCATTGCTTCAGTAGGGTTCAGAAAAACTTCAAACCTTACACTTGATAAACTTCCTTTTCTAAATTAGATATATCTTCACGCATTTCATATTTATGTGTTAAAAATTATACAAAATTTCACACTTAATTTCAGTATTTGCCTTAATCTATAACCTATTTAGAATCTCTCCTTCCAAAGAGAAGACAACATAAGAAAGTAGAAGGAAGTTAGCAATGCTTTTGTTAGTATTTTTTCACTTCAAGGAAAGGGTGCAGAAGTAAACTCTTCTATGATAATTTAAATAATCTGTCTTTCTCAGAAAGATACTGACATGTTTTAAGAATTTTGATACAAGTCTATGTTATTTCCCTGTCCCATCATTAACTAATAGACAAATCACTTTCAGGGCACAGGCAAAGTGACATTTTCTTTGTTTTGATTTATGCTTTTACTACAGGATGGAAGCTTAATCTAACAGGATTTAATACATCACCTGAGAAAAGGATATTTACAGATTGTCACTAACAAATATTGCAATTACTAGTTTATGAAAAGGCGGATAAACAAATTATCATATAAAGTCATCAGAAAAGCCTCCATGATCTGACTCAAGGCCACATAATTGGAGAGGTCTGCCTCAAAGTCCTATTTTAGGATGACCAATAAAAAGAAACTTAAAAATGCAGCTTAGCAATCTGGACCATTTTGAAAGTAAGATCAAAAAGGAAATATTTTCTTCAAGGTTATTAAAAATAAATAAATGTTGTAGATGGTCATTAGGATTTATTTAAAATTAGCAGAGAATTTAATGAAACACACAGGAAAAGTATTAAATAAACAAGCTTATTTTTAACATCTTGGCATTCAGAAGCATTTAAAATGATTCCCTGTGACTTTTTTCCAGGTATGTAATTTCAGAAAACTTGAACCCCTCAGGAAACCCTTCACATTTTCATTTATTATGTAAATAAATACATAATAATTGGGTTTTGGTTTTTTTTTTTCCCTTTCTCTTTGTGCCCAGAAGATTGTATCTTTCAGTAGTTTGTTTTAGTCACTTAAGACATTTGGTCGTCTGGAAGCTTAAAACTTTGAAACTGCGTTGTGAAGACAAGGCATAAAAGTGACAGTTGAAAATGCAAAGCCTAGACCACAGAGGTTCTCTCATAATAGATTTCTTACAGAGAAATTCTCTGAATATTCCAGATTGCGAATCTGTACTTCCTAGCTGTAAGTGCCATTAATAGATGCAGAGTAAGTCAAATTATTGCCTTTCAGGTAAAGAAACCAAACAGCTGTCAAAGATATTTAAAGGTGGTTTTAAACCAGATATCATTGTAAGAAGAAGAAATATTTTCTTTTCTTATACTCTGTTTACTTTTCCTGTAATGTTAAGTAAGGAAGATTAAAAATGCTCTATATTTTTTTCCCAAAATGGAAAGCATATTTTTTATTTCCTTGTGCTTTGTTTTTGATTCTGGTTTTGGTTGATGTTTTGTTTGTTTTGTTGTTTACTTTTGGGTTTTGGTTGATTTTTTTGTTTGTTTTGTTGTTTACTTTTTTGTTTTGGTTTGGTTTGGTTTTTTTTTTCTTTTAATGTCCTTGTAGGATGGGAAGTAACACAATAATGAAGATATAGATTGTTTCCAGTATACCAAGAAGAACATGTTGTGAGGATAGACCTGTCTTCCTCACCACCAGCGCTCAAAGGACTTAAGATCAAATTGTCCGTCTTTCCAGTTGCTGATTTTATGGAATAGTGGCATAAAGACACCTAAATTCAATGGTTTATTTTTAAATGCAGTTCACTTCAGCCACAAGAAGATTTGACAATTTAATGTCATCTGCCTATTTATCTGCAGCTTTGTTGTGGACTTCAAATTTTTAGATACATGTCTAGAAAAATTGCAATCTTGGATTTTGTTCTGTTTTCGTTTTCCCAAAGGTTTGGTAGATTAGTGCTTGTGTAAAATTATATGTGCTGACAGAAGCACAGGATTAATGAAAACTCCCCCATTCACAAAGGTTCAGTCTGGCTGTCTGACAAACTGAACTCTGCTTTAAAACTATGGAAGAAAATACAGTAGGGATGATACCACTGCATATCTTACTTCAGAAGTTTCAGAGAAGCATTGGGACTTAGGTCCTGTGCAGATATCAGGGAAAGTAAAATCATCTAATATCAACATTTAAATAGTAGGAAATACTTCAAGGTTGAGAAGAGAAAAAAGATTGCCCCTTAATTGTGGAGATCATGTTATACAGCAAGTTCTTACACCAGCAGAAATTTTTCTAGTCTTCAACAGGAGATAAAATTAAATCTGATAAAAATAACCCTGGGCTCTTCAAAGAAAGAATGAAACAACACCCCTTCTTCCCCCAGCATCCTGAAACCAACTGTTTTGAATGAAAATGAAGTTATTAAAAATTATTTGGTTTTGGGTTGGTTTGGTGTTTTTGCTATTTTCCATATACATAAACTGTTTTTCTGACTAAACTATATTCAGGTTACCAGGAGCACCATCTTGGGTCACAGTTCCATCTTCAAGCTTCTCTGTGTGCAAATGAGATGAACTATTTTTAAAATGGCCTTATGTGTGTTTCTATTTATTTCTTCTCCCTGTTGCAGCTTTTTCATCCTGTCAGCCCCTTTTTATGTTTAAAATGTTGGCGAGGTGAAGATTTCAGCCTGTGAAACCCAAAGCTCCTTCCTTGCTATAAACCTGGGCTTAGCCTGTGTACCTCAGAGGCTGAATGTTAGCTTTTGACATGTAAAAAGACAGAGTTTCCATGTTTCTGACTGGTACACAAGGTGTTTGTGTGCAATGTATGAAACCAACAAACATGCAACCACTTTGGACAAGTGAGTCCAACGTACATGGGGTCTGCCACTTCTGAGTGTCTGATCTAGCACTCATGACGTTAAACCAGTCTGATCTCTGACTAGATTAGACATGGTACCCAAGTACCTCCAGCCCAGTTTGCAAAACAAGCACGTACATCACTTCATCCTCCACACAGTGGAGCTGGTGTGGTCTGTGATTCCCAGGTATCTGGGACCACTGCCATTATACATACTAATATATGTGTAATACACTGCCTGGCCTGGACTCTATAAATCCCATACTCATGGTCAAAGAAGCCTTATACTGGTAAATGATACCTTGGAAAATGTGCAGGCAGGGAGACTGCCTTGGAAACCTGCTCATGGCAACCTTTCCTCTGGTTGGTAAGCATTTTCAGCTATGAATTCACCATGCATTTTTGATTGACAGCCAATTTTCTTCAGCTTTTTATTCATCTCTGGAGTACACTGCTGAATATATATTTTTTGAAAGCCATGTCTTGACTAAAGTTACTGTCATTACACAGTGGAACTGCTTCCAAACCACAGACAAAACTACAAACAGCCCCAAGGAAGAGGCAGTTGTGTCTCAAGGGAAATTAAAAAGTCCTCCAGACTTTTGCTACCTATATTTAACCTACTTTATATGGGGATTTCATGCCATTAAGCACAGGGGAAATAGTACTGCCAATATTTCAGACCCTTGGGCTTCTATTAGAAATGGGTTGCTGCAAAAAAATGTATTTAAACAGTATTTAGATCATAATATTACTATTCCAAAATTGGCTCTCAGTGGAAGTCTGAGATTTTTCTCCTGAAGTAGGAATCCCTCCGTAATTCATTAGCTTCTTTTTATTGTATTGCATAGATGAAAAAATGAGCAAAAAGGCCATTAAGTAATTTTAAGTTTCATGAAATAGATTGCATAATATTAGGCTGCTGATACACAAAAGTTGTAAAATATACACATTTAATAGGCATTGGAAAGAAATTCTAATTATTTTGCTCAGCAAGATGGAAGTCTTATATTTCAGAAGAGTTTTTCACCTGTGGACAGCCTAGTTTATGAAATGAGAAAAAAACATTTCCAAGAATTACGCAACTTTTTTGAATCCCATGTTGGCAAAAAAAAATTGTACTGGAGCCTTGTGCACTCATTGACCCAAAAGGCATACCCACCACAGCTGATAGCAGTAGAAAGCAGCTGGCAATTTGAATTTCATCCTGTTCTCTTCTGCCACCCCTGTAAACATACCCTCTTTGACAGGCATCATGCTGGGAGGTGTGCAGAGGAGTTTCCACGGCTGATTATCTACCTGCAAAGCCTTACCTGTTTGTTTGTGAACTCACAGAGGAATGGGGACACAGCAAAAATGTTCATATCCAGTGCCTTGTGCTTGCTGTTGCTGCCCCCTTAGTGAGGCAAGGAGAGACTAAAACCACACAGATTATAAAAGTTGTGCACTGACTTCACTTTTGTAGCACTTTGTAAAACATGGGGTTATTTCCTGCTAGAAATGATAATTTGGGGCCAATTTTGGTAATTAGATATTTTTAAATGCCTTTATAAAAGCATTCAGTAGTGTATGTTAAGCTCCCACATGGACAGCGTCATTAATACTCTGACTTTTTCCTCCTGAGGATGCAGTAGGATGGGTAGCAAAATTAAGAATTAGTCATGTTGCTAGGAAGTAAGAGTTTCATAAATGCAGCATAATCTGTTCTGAATGTGGCTTCAGTATTTAATTGCATGGTTTGCAAAAAAGAAAAGTTCTGAATGCAGACTAAAAAGAATTTTAAAGAAAAACAATATTCTTGTCTTTGTTTTAAATGTCTAGATTATATAATTGACAAAAAAAGGCTATTTGCCCAACTTGATAAAACACTCTTGATATTAGAAACTAATTTTACATAAAATTACATTCTATTACATGCCACCAATATTTCCATGAACTTTTTTCTCTCTGAATCATCATTTTCACAAGTAAATTGCAAGAGAAGAATAAGCCCCTATCATTTAGACAAATACCAATTGACTAAAGAACTATCACCAAACACCATTATAGATATATTATTTTACAAATCTATAAGTAGGCCTTTAGATAAACTTTAGATCTGAACTTTGAATTCAGGACCTACACATCTTTAAACAGGTGGAACACAAATATTCTCTTTTAAACTCTTACAGGTTTAGAGACTGAATTCATTGCACATCTTGTACTCTTGTACATCCCAGAAACATTTTAAAATCAGCTGAGCTTGCAAACTGGGACCCTGGTCAGGGCTGGCTTTACTTGGTCGTCTTTTCCACTGCTTTCAGACTGTTAGTGCCATTTGTTGTGAGTGGCTATAAGGTGGAGCAAGCTGGGTTAAGGTGGGATCAGACTCCCTGGCCATCTCTGCCCTGCTGGAGAAAGAGCACTGTGCAGCAAGGGAAGAACAGGCTTGCACTGAACATTGGTCTCATACCTCAGGTCATAGGTCTTCATCAAGGAGAGGACTCAAGCACCGAGCAATTTGAAAAAAGATTCTTCATTAAATCTTTATTGATTATAGAATACAGTTGCACATACAGGCCAAATTCATCTGAATCTCCTAAAATCCCATGGCACATATTTTTCAGACAATCCTTCTTCTGGGCCCCCAGCTTACAGTAATTTTTTGCCAATTTATTCCTTTGCAGATCCTATTAAATTCTACCTGAATTGTTCCACAGGTGCAAAATTTCCCTATGCCTGCTGTGAAGTGTGTGATAATTTTTAAACATTCACTCCTAGTTGTATTAGTACCTCCATAGTCTATACTCCAATTTGCAATTTTCAGTTTTAAGAATCGTATCTTTGTTTTAGTGCATAATTGATGTTTGAGGGCACTGTAAGCTTCAAGGCTTTGTGGCATCTAGATAAAACATTATTTCATATGAGCAAGAAGTAAGCTGCCTTTTCTGTTGTTTTTTTAATCACTTGTATTGATATCAAATAGACAGGGATGTAAAGACAGCCTCTAATTGGTCTCTGTGTACTAAACATAAAAAGAAGAAGGCTTTTAAAATTCACTGCAGTTCTGTCAAAAAATTGCTATATGCAGGTACTTATTCCACTTCACTTCTCATTTACATATGAAATCTTGTCTGACAGGTCTCTGAATGTAGAGTAAATTAGAAAAGTTAACTACTTTTTATCCATTATTTATGTGCTGCATAGTCTAAAATTACTAACTTTCCTTCATATACACTGTGCTAAGGTATAAAATCAGTATAAAAACTAGATATAGAATGGGTTTGGTTTGTTGTTTTTATTTTTTAATTATTTGCTAGAAATAAGAGCATAAAAGCATTAGAAATGGTTTTCTTTATAATTAACAACAGGTATTTTAAAGTGTCAAGATATTAGCTGTAAAGGAGAGCTTTAGAACCAACCCTGAAGATGGAAAGAGAAATTTTCTAAGGTAATGAACTCAGTTCTGTAATGCACTGGCTAGAGGTAATTAATACGAAGTAATAAGAAAATATGGCAAAAAGCTGAAAGGAGAAAATCTTCACTCTGAAGTGAAACAACCAGCGAGAACCGATGGCAAAGTCAGACAGTAAGTAAGCAGCAAGATCTGTAAAACTGCCACTGGATTTCCTGCTGAACAAAGTGGCACCCAAGAACTGTTGTATGACTTCTACAGGATAAAGGAGTCTCATTTGATGTAGCCCAGGATCCTCAGCTGTGGAAATGCAACTCCTTGCATGATCATACAGAAAAAAGGACCAGGGAAATTGTTCATTTTAAAAATAAAGATAATCCTCAAAATAATATAATATAATATAATATAATATAATATAATATAATATAATATAATATAATATAATATAATATAATATAATATAATATAATAT
>PYHW01010644.1:3860808-3891839 GCA_013186435.1 Turdus rufiventris | reverse complement strand
ATAATATAATATAATATAATATAATATAATATAATATAATATAATATAATATAATATAATATAATATAATATAATATAATATAATAATGTAAATACAATGTAAATAATTATTATAATATAATTAGAATAATATAATAATATAAATATAATATAAATTATACTATATAAAATCTTATAATTCTTATATTTAAAATGGATCATGAAAGAGAACTTTCAGATGAACAACTGAACTAGCAGAATAAGGAGGACAGTAAGATGAAGAAAAAAGATATCAGGAGGAGGATGGGATAGCAATTTTTTGGTATGGTGCCCTGAAGATCGGTTCAGTAGCTGTATGAGTGCTCTTCCAGAAAGTCAGAAGCATTAATTAGCCCGAAAAAATTTAAATCCCAATTCCTGTACTATAATCCTAATTACCATCATAAAAATGTGTTGCGGGGGACTGGAGTATATAATTCCCTGCTTATCTTGATGAAGACAGTTCAGAAGCTTGTGGGGCTATTGAGCAAGCAAGGAGTGAAAACTCTGTTACCTGATGACTCAAGCACTTTTCTGTAGGAAGGGCATCCACCTTTCAAGGATTTGAAATGCATTTCACACTAAACTGTACTAGATGGAAGTAATTACTGGTGTTGATGAGCTAAAAAGTGCTTGATCTGTTAAATTAAATGACATATTTATCTTATGGCCATCTAAAGTATTTAGGCATCCAGTGATGGTAGGATTTAAAAGTCACCCTTATATTCAGCATCTCCTCTTGGCCAAGTTTGGTAGCTCTGAGCCTGACAGACTGCTGTGATCCTCTCACAAGTCCCATGTGCTTCCCCAGCTTAGAAGGAGAGTTGAGATTTACCACTGACTGTAGATTCCAGTCTCAGTGGGTATGCTTCTAAATTAGGCATTTGTGATGCTAAGCAACACAGTACATAAACCACCTTGTGAAAGTACCTAAATGCTCTGGGGTTTTTAGTAGCTGCAAAAATGAGAGACTGGATAATCAGATTTCTACTCTCTGTCTGAGTCATGTTTCTGGTAGAAGCTTGCCATAACCTGGCAAATTTGCAAGAATCAAACAGTGGAATTTTCCATAACCTGGTGCCACCGTAGTATGCACTGTGCAAAGTTCAGTTTATAAACATTTAGGAAAAAAACCCACAACACCCAGAAGTCTTTAACTTTTGGCAAAGTAGAAAACTATATTTTCAGTCATGGGTTATCTTCTGAGATTATTCTTTTAACTCTGTGCGAGATGATTCATTTAGGATTAAAAGACAGCAGAACTTTATTATTGACATAGGAAGAATATCAGACAAACAATAGAAATTTCATACATACAGTGAGTGTCCCAGCATGTATAGATATCATAGTGATGACAAAAGGGTAGTAATTTTTTTTCCTTAGTTTTTTAGGTCTCTGGAATTCATGCATGTGTTTTCAGAGTGGTGATAAACCTGAAATGGGTGATTTATCCTAGGCACACTGCTACATGGGCACGTTTCAGTAGTAGGGAAAAGGGTTGCAAAGAGCCTTCTCCTTCCCCAGTCTGCTCCTGCAAGGCAGTGACGCCTGTCCCAGCATCAGTGGTGCCTGTGGGTGTTTGAACTCTGGAAGGAAAGCAAGCTTCATCCCTCTGGTGAACAACCTCCAGAAGCCATGTTGAGAACTAAACAGTGTTTTGAGAGCAGCAGCTGGATAATGAAACACAAATGATAAGCTCAGAATTGGGCCTAGAGCAGTAACCCATGTTTACTACATTTAATGCAGTCTTAGGTCTTGAGTTATCCAGTACAGTGTCAGAGAGTCAGGAGTTTAAACTTACGTTTGGTAGGTGAACGTTTCCCCCCACTGGTGAGGACAGGAGCACTGTAGACTTTTCAGTATCTGTTCTTAACAGTTTTAATTGCTAAAACAAAACTACATTAAATTTTAGTTGGGACATGGTACTAGTCAGAGAGAGCTATAATTAAGTTAGTATCAGTTTAAAACCAGAATGAACTGTCCCAAATGTAACAAGTGTTTGAGATACTGTCTTAATTGTGCTGTTTCCCTTATTTTTGCTTTCAAAGCAGTTCATAAACAAAACAGATACATAAGGTCACTCTACTAGGATGAGAGCATCTGTTATTTGAGGACAAAACTATTCTCTGATGTCTTTAAATTAGAATCAACAGGAGCTTAAAGTCACGCATATGCATGAGCAGCATGCTGATTTGAAATAATAATGAGAATTCCATAATTTAAGCCCTGCATGTTTTTAAATATAACTTCAGATGTAACTTCAAGTAGCAAATTACTTCTCAAAGTTCAGTGAAACACAGAAGAGCAACCAAAAATAGAATAAATGTACTTGTGATTTGCATAAAATTCATACTAAGAAAGAATGTACTATGGTTGGAAAGATAAAAATGACAATTCAGTGAGAGAAGTGGGAAATAATGTCATTCTTGTGTGAATTATTTCCAGTTGGAGACACTGGATCTTTTAAAGAAATGCTAAATGTACTACTGAATAATTTTATATCTGTAGAGCTCAAAAAACTGGTGAAATATTGCTGTTTGAGGTCTGAACCTAACAAGCCTCAAGAAGGCTTTGCCAAAGTAAGTATTGACAAAAAGCAGCCAAGGGATTACTTAAAGAAGGGGAACAGAACCAAATTAGTCATTCCAAACAATCTAGATCCTAAGGGAAATGGAAAATAAACTCATTAAAATGCCTGGCAGTGTAGTTTTCTGAAATTATGACAATCAAGGTGATATGGGAATATGTGAGAGAAAAATGTAGTATTGAATCTAGATTGTAGTATTGACTCTAGATTGGAGTATTGACTAAGATTTTAAGCAAAAACTTCTGTGTATTGATCTCCTAGTTTAATCCCTAGTTCTTCCACTAATGTCTATAATGAGCTATATCCTTATAAATCATATAACAAAGCACATTCTACTTACAACCACCTGGCCTATCCCAGTATAACATATTTCAAATCTAGGATTCATTTGATGTTTCAATCTATGGGGTTTTTTTCATATAACTTTAGCATTAATTTTTGGTGTTGAGTTATAAACACATTGTCTTGTTCCTTTGACAGTTTAACTGCGCACCATGCACGCAGCATGTATTGCTCATTACTACCTGTGGCTCCTTCAGCCACGTGATAATTCATAGCAAAGGAGAAACTCAAAGCTGGAGGCACCCAGGGTTGAATTCTGAAAGCTACTGAATAGTCTGGCTCTCACCCAGTAAAGAACAGAAGCGCGTGTTTGCAGTTTGAGTAATTGATTTTTTGTCAAGAGGTGCATGAAAATAAAGCACATGACTAAGGCTTTTGCTGCTGAAACTCCAGAGTAGCCAGGACCACCTATTTCTGATGGTAACAGATGCTTGCTGGCAAAGTTGACTGCAGAAGAAGACCTGCTTCTAGTACCAGTTTTTGATTTAATTTTAATCTGTCATAAGTGAGAAAGCTTCTTCATAGCTGTTTTGAAGAATGCTGCCCATGATGTAGCACAAATGCACCCTTTCCTCACTCTCAGGACATTGACATCGATGTGAACCCACCCAGCTATGCCTTCTACCACCATTCCTTCTCTTTTTCCATTCTCTCCTCCCCTTTTCCTCCAAAGCCATTATTGATGTAAAAACCCCTCTATATTCCAGTGAAGCTACTATTCAAAGAAAAAGATTTACTACTTTAATTTTAAATGCTGTCTGAATGCTTTCACAGATGAAAAACTGAAATGATGTAGCATGTACCTAATAAAGTCTCTTTAAACTGAGAATCACAAAGATATTTAAAAAAACTAACCCCATGCCCACAACTCTAAAAGAATTCTTGCACTTTTACAACCTAATGAACTGGTTTTGAAGACAGATTTCTATCAGGGACAGGTAAAGAGGAAAAATATGTACCCCATCCAGGCTGGACATTTTTGTAGAACAAGTCCTCTCACAAAGGCATGTTCTCCTATTCTTAGGTGACTTAAAGAAAAAAAAGAGAAATAAGTATCATTTCAATTAAGAAACATCAACTCCATTCTCTTCTGATAGAGATGTACTCCATGGTGTCCCTAGCTTGTTGTGGTCTAGATGACATCATCAGAGGCTGTTGGATATCCAAAATATCTTGATTAAAAGTTTTTGTCTTCCCTCGCATGCTTGAAATGTCCTCTTTTTATTGTGTTCAGAAAGAAGAACAAAATGGAGGGGATTAATCACTGTGAGGTGCCATGGTGAGGAAGCACAGGGTAACTTACCAAGATATTTTTGCTGTCCATCTTGGGCCTTGCCACAGGAAACTTCACTCAACTGTGACTTTTGAAGAGAATGCTCCAACTGGCCATGAAGAAAGCCACCTGAGAATTGGCTTGTGCTTTTGTCAGGTGTAAGAAGGTCAATAGGAAAGACAGCCACCATATTTCCATGGGGACTTCCCAGTATTAAAGAGCCTGGATGACTCAGAGATGCTATTCAGTAGAAACACATTCCTTTATGTGCCATTTGGCTATTTGCCTTGTGTCTCACTCCAAAATTTCTACCTGTGTGAAGGATAATGGGAAGGATTATCACTAGGCAGAAGGAGTAATAAATGGATGGGGTGCACTGGTAAGAATGGCAGAGAAAGGCTGTACATAGAGATTGAAACTGTTTCCAGTCATCCTGAAGCATGTACCAAAAGACATTAGGGAGGATCTAAACTTTTTCCTCTGAGCTCAAAATACAATCTGGAAGCATCTTGTCCTAGTCCTCATTCTCACAAAGAACCAATCTATCGTGGTGTCATATGAGTGTTGCATATAAAGAGCTTGTCAAATTGTTATACTTGGGATCCAAACTCCTTTCCTTTTTAGAACTTATAATTAGAGTGCCCAAAATCAGATATTGCCAACTACCACAAAACCCATACACTTCTTAATTTTTTTTTCTTCTTTCTTTTTTTTCCTTCTTACTTGCACTCTTACCTCTTCCACAGAAGGAGTACCACATTCTGTCAGTAGCCAAACAAGTAATTCAGTCAGTGTTTGGGACTGCCTTCAGTGGCACTGCACATTGCTAAATCCAATATTAGAGCTGAAGCATCCCAGCTTTCATTTAGAACACTCACCATCTTTGACTCTGACCTGTAAAAGCATTTAAACATACATATGATCTTTAGATTTTACTTCCCCTGTTCTGAGTGAGACACTAAGGTGCGAATGTGGTAAAAAGCATCCATGATTATGCACATCACTGTTTTGATGGGTGAAGCAACAAATGCCTTCTCTTAAAATATTTATGTAATACCCCCAATCCTGTAGGTTTGCAGCCTGTGCTCTGGTTCTCAGTTGCATTTGGTTCCATATCCAAATGCCTTTCAAATTCAGTTCTGCTCTCCGGGCTAAAATGGACACTCATAAGAATACGGTAATTAAACACAATTACAAAGATGTGCACATTCCATGCTGAAAAACCACAGGCCACTTTCCAAGAACCCTTTTTTACTTGCCTCACCATCTGTAATTTTCCTGGCTTCTTATTTACTCTCCTCAGCTACCAAACCAGTTTTGTGGTACCCCAGGAAATTCTTTGTAATTTTGTTGCTGTTGCAGAGTCCCACTATGCTTCTCTGATGAGCGAAAAAATACGAACCCAGCAAGGTGAAAAGATTCAGTAATCTGTGGAACCCCAGCTTCCACTGGCTTTGCCAGATTTTAGTCATGGTAGAATTTATAAAATAGCCTAATAAGGTGGGAAAAAAAATGAGGCTTAATGGAATTGGTGCCTGTCCATACTGAAGTTTGTCATGCATTTGTGGGGATTAATCTTAGGAAATTAAGGCCACATTTGACCTGTCAACATTGAGAGATGTTGGCCTCTAGATCACCTGTGCTTCAAACATCATAGACTTTGGTATTTTCCGAAAGAAATTTAAATATATCTGTGTCCTTATATAGAAATTCATTGCTAAACCTGAAAGTAAGTTGAACAGATATGGGGAGGTTTTTACAAAAATTATGTTATTTTCATATCAAATCTTTTAATGCATAGAATGGCCTAAAGCTTGTCAATCACTTCAGAACCCTGAAATATTATTGGAAAAAAGAAGTTGTGTTGGAAAACTTCCACCTGCTATTTGTTGAATCAACAGATTAGTTTGTGGCAGAAAGAAGCAGTCTTTGTAGCAGTACTGGACTTCGGGTCTTCAACTGCTATGGAGTCTGGCTTACTAGTCCCAGGTAAGAAAGAAGCTCTAAGGCATTTGTTCTAAGTCTTCAAATGAGGGATCTTATGATCTGGGGAATGTTTTTATTATAGAATAACTAAAACAGATAATAAAATATGCAATAAAAATATATAATTATATATCTTTTAATATCTATTCTGCATATAGACTATATTATTCATATAATATATTTAAGATATGGCAGTATGAGAAATAATCTATCTTTCATGTGCTTCAAAAATAGCCAATGGATAGATAGACTTCAGGGCACTCTGCTGGGTTTCTGCACTGAAGCATTCTCTCAAGGAGCTCTTTTCCCTGCACTGGTTATTCAGGCAGCTCAGAGAGACAGAACAAACATCAAAACAAGATGCATGAAATTATGTGATGAAACCATCCCCTGCTAGTCCTAATTGTAATGCATCAATGCTCAGGAGAGTATTACACATCACAATGGTATAAGGGAGAAAATAGGAATAAATGCTCACAGACATCTATAAACTACTCTTAAAGGAAAAAAAAAATTAAAAAAAAATAGTGAGGGAGAGAAAAGGGAAGAAAAGCACCAGTTGTTTCTTCCTTCTCTTAATGGAAACTTTTAAATATATTGTTTGGCACGGATTCAAAAATATCATTTTTTGGGGTTGCTTATCATGGGCCCTTTGTCAGCTGTGATGGGATTTTGTACTCTTTTTTTATGTTTTATTTTTATTTTGTTTTTTTAGAGTGTCATCCTAATTCAACCCCATAAATCCCAGTACTAACTAGATCTCAGGACCTCACACTCAGATTTGCTCAAGTGAGGCCCAAAATGGGAAAAGTAAGTAATAACAGATCATGGCTGCAGAGCACAGCACTGTTTGGGACAGGCTGTCACCCGCTGATCACTGACTGGTGGCCAAGTCTAGAAGCACAGATGTGCATACCAAACATGGTGAGAGAAATCAGAACCAGAAGAGAAAGGAAAAAGGAAACAAAAATAAAACACATCAACTATAAAAAGAAGGAAAACATACTACATATCCTCATGGGAAATCAGAAATTCCTATGTTTCTAAGATTGCATTAGATTATTAGTTTTTCTGCTTTCTAGAAGTTTTAGTGCTTGCCCTTGTCATTTCATGCTGTATAGGAGAGCACATGGCTGCATAGTTTGGATGCTTGTGCCTGACTTTATACTGGAGTGCTCTGTGATTACTTAACCAAGCATCCTGTGCAATAGCAGCAGATTCTAAAACTAAATTTAAGATAATACAAATTGCCTCTTGCCATCTATGCATGTGTTGATAGAGACTGTATGCTAAGAGATAATGCAAAAGCATTCTTGAAAATGAAAATCTATCTAGAGCTACAGGAAAAGAAACTAAATCTATTTACATATAGGTCTCACTTGGTTATGACCAAATCATAATTCTGAAGGAAAATTTTCAGAAAATCTTCCCAGCAAAACAAGCACTGAGGTATTGCCTCTGCCTTTGAATTACTAAGAACTTTGTCTCCTCTGCTCATCATGTGCACCCAACAAAACTTTACTGAAACCATCACGATTTTCTTGGTAGAAATAAGAATAGGTCTTTACTTCAGCTTTTGTAGATACCCAGATGGACCATTATTTCCTTAGTCTTTAGTTATCACTGATTACCAAAACTTCTGCTAGGGAATGGCATCAGTGAACACTTAATTATCTTTAATACTTGATCTTATCCATACATTTAATCCAAATACAAAAGGAGTCCTACTGACTTCAGTGAAATTACCCACACAAGGTTTGTGAATTATTTGGTGTGAATGAAATAATATCTGAACTTCTATTTCTATTTGGTTGAAACTACTGTAATAAAAAGAAAGAAAGAAAGAGAAAACTGGTTTTCTTGCAGAGATTCTCATCATAAACATAGCAATCCTATAGAAATTCAGCAATAGGTAATATCAGACTTCCAAAAATAAAAATATGAAAATAGTTCACTTAATAAATTTGCTGTACCATATCTTTTCATCAAGAAGAGACTCTTCTCTAAGGCCTGCTCTCAGTAAAGGTATTAAGAAGCAGTAAGACCTTAAATCATTATAGACAGTAATTATATTGATAAATACACCTGACTTCACAAAATGTTTATATTTAGCTTCTTTGCTTTGCTAAAAGATATTACATATACTAGTCAAAATAGTGTTTTTCCAAAGTTTTTTGTAGTGGGGATTGTTTTTCCCTCTTCAGTTACAAAAATCCAAAAGCACAGGTTTCTTGGAACACTCATCAACGAAAATTACCTGAACATTTACTATTAAATGCAGGAAAAACATTTCATTTACTTAAACAGATGCTAAAGTAGACAATGCCATAAAACTGCAAAAGCAAATAGATATTTATACATCATTTGGAGTCAGCTCAGCGTTATAATGTTTGCCAAATGTATAAAGTTGCTCTCAGGCAATAAATCAGGGTACAGAAAAAGAAATTTAGTGTTAGGTTGCTCTAAGCAAAGTATTTTTTGTATCTTCTCAAATACAACAATATGGAATCAAAGTAATTTTTGCTAAGAATACCAATGCAAGTGCCATAATGACGCTTCGAAGCTTCTACAAAAGATATGACCTCAGATTTACTTTTTTTTTAACTTTTAATAAAAACAATAAGATTTCGTTCATGGCAGGAATAATAAATTTTGCTAAAAGCTACTAAAAATTGCAACAGACTCTGATGTGATGGCAGTGTATGATAACACAGCTAAACAGATAAAAGGTAGCACAGCGAAATGATAGCACTCTTTTGGAATATGAAATCAAAGTATTGAATAAGAACCCTACCTCCTTTGGTCAGCCTTCAGCCATCTATTCAAAAGCTATGATTTGTTTAAAAGCAAAGCATCCTTGAGAACTTAGAATACTTCACCACTGCAATTACTACAATTTATTTCTTTATTTGGAAAAATAAAAAATTAGAGTTTTGGATGTTAAAGAGATGAATGAAAAAATTGTATTGGAATATAGTATCTGAAGACAAATGACTCAACTGTTATTTATGCCTAATAAATTAGGTAGGAAGAAAAGATAAAACAGCCTTACTTTAAGGTTGGGGGGTTTTCTTTGTTGGTTTGTTTGGTTTTGTTTTGTTTTGTGGTTTTCATTTTTAAAAATTAAGGGTAATGTTTTCTTTCTTCTGTTTTGTTTCTCCTGTTCTATTTCATTCAGTGGATGCTTGTCTGTGCATTGACACCCATCTTAGGGTCTTGCAACCCTTTAAAAGTTGGATATCACACTGTAATTTATTTTTTTCAAGTAAGAATTAATATGCACTTGTGTTTACTGGGGAATCAACAGGTGCTGCCACTTGCAGTGACACGGTGCTGCTGTTCTGCTGCTCTGTGCCATCTTCCCCCTGTGTGGGGCTGAAGCCCCTCCAGGTTACAATTCTCTACTAAACCTGCCTCATGTCTCTCTGCCTGTACCAGTCTTGTGTAAAATATCCATTCTCTAAGCAGTAACTTAGTAAAGACCTGTCTCATGCACAACAAATTCTCTCTTCAGGCCATAAGTATTCTATCTCAATGCACATGCATAAGCTTACAGCATTGTAAAATGAAAAAAGAAATTTGTAGATTTCAGTCTTCTTATTTGAAATATGATATAATGGATAATAGAGTAAATAAACATTTTGATTATGCTCTATTTTCTGCCAAATTTAGTATTTTATAACACTTTATACATTATTACTCCAATGTAATGGAGCCTTGAATCCATTATTCTCACATTTCTCTATGCTTTCTGGGCCAATAACCAGAATAAACCTTGTGCTGAATCATTCAGGGACTGTATAGATATTGTCAGGAGTTTTCATGATGGGACTTCAAATCAGCCAGAGTTTTGAGCTAAAACTTCAAATTTTGTTTTTGAAGTGAGTGCTCTAAAGAAGTGAAATTAATACCATTTTCACCGGTCCCTCTTTCCTCCAGTCTTGCTTTCCAAGCCATCGGCTTTCCAGCAGTTTTCATCCGAATCAAATTGTACACAGTTTGTTTCGGTTCCTTTACAATATTTCCTTCTTTCATCTCAGGATTTAAGTCTCTGCTCTTTTTGTCTTTCTCTTCCTGCCAGGCTTTCTGCCTCAATTAGACAAGGCAAATGGACTGACTTCTGTTCCTGTCAGCCTCTGTACTTTGTACTTTAAATAGCTGTATACTCTATTCAGGATACAGGCAATACCTAGCAAATAAAATAGTTACACCATCCATCTAGACTGAAGTAAATCTTACACTTTTAAAATATAAATCTGATACAGACAAATTTTCACACAGAAAATTCAGCTTTCTACCCCAAGTAAAATTTCATAAATCTGGTCTACACTCCTACAGTCCTAGGCCAAGTTTTCAAAATCCCATCCAGCCCAGTCTCTTAGGAAGAGAGCTAACTATTCTGAGAAGACAGCAAAGCAGGAACAAAACAGAAATTTTAGAAAAACACATTTATGTAATAATAGGGCTTTCAATACCTGGTGAAATTTATTTGAAAAAGATTATTCTAATAAAAAAACATTACTACTATTAGCTTGTCTCTTGAAAAGACAACTCTACCTCCTTTACCCACATTATATTTTTCAGATCACTATGAACTTAACTTATTGCAGTACTTACAACTGCAATTACATGTTGGCTTTATAAAATTTTTTTCATAGTAAACTTTTTTTTTGCCACAAAATAAGATAAAGCAGAAACTTTAAACTAGTTTTATTTGAGGGGAAAAGAATGCTACCAGCAGTAAGAGCAAAGGTGGCAGGAATGTAGTTTGCTGTTAACCAACCTCTTTAAACTAGTGAGTTACAGGACATATCAGAGGAAATTCCTCTTAAACTTAACACTTTACTTGCAAAATGGAAGTTAAGGACTTGCATCAGCACTTATATTTTAACCAATTTTTGCATGAGAAATATTTCAAACTTACAGCAGCTATGTATCTCAGTGTTGTACTTTCTTCTTCACTCTGTTAATGAGAAAACAGAGGCACATTCTGTGCAAGGCAGAAAGAATGAAAACATTCTACAACTTAAAATGGTATCAAGCTATTCTTGGCAGAGCTAGTCATTCTGAGAACAAAAACACAACAGTTTTTCTTCTATTAAATTCAAACTGTGCTCTTCATTGTAAAGCAAGAAAGATAAACAGGTTCAAGCAGTAAAGGTTTACTGCCATGAGAAGTTACATTATGTACTCTTTTCTCTGTGATAGAAAAAAAGCACCAGTATCTCAAACCACAGTGCATGAATTGGTTGAGACACTGGTGAGTCACAGCACAAGGGTTTTGTCAGAACAAAAACTGCATAACAAAACTGTTCAATTAGTTCAAGATGCACACAGAAACCTGCATATTTTTCATGAGAATAAACATTATTGAATCTTCAGTCAAGATGGGCAAATAGCAAAAATGTTTCTGGCAGTATTCAGATGACATTTTAAACAAATACTCTGGTTATGTTACACTGGGGTGTTTTTTTCTGTCACCAAAATTTCTGTCACAAAGAGATGATGAAAGTGAAGTTCAAATAACAACAGTTTTTTCCTAGGTGCACCAAAGTATTTAGCTTATATAAATACTGAGCTGAGCCATTGCACAGTTTTTCAAGTGTTGAAGGAAAACTATGTTGTAGATATTCCCTAAGCAACCAACAGACTCCCAGCTGCAAATAAGCACAGTAAATGAGCAGTGTAAGAGATATACAAGTTTATTTATAAATAGTTTAAATACTACTAAACTGAAAGCATTATCTATAAGCAAATCAAGAAGCTGAAGTAATTATGCAGAATCCCCTTGTAGAGTTGTAAATGTTCAGGATGAAGTAGGAAGCAACTGGGTACGTAATTTTTGCCATTTTTCCTGATTCCAAAATCTTTCAGAAAAATTTCAAACTAACTGAGATATTTTAGAAGTTATTTTATACTAGGTTTGCAATAGACTTTCAAGAAGTCAAAAGCTTATTTAAACAAATTTGGATTTCTTCACTTTCCATGTTTCAGTAATGAACACCTAGCCAACCTGCAATGAAGACTTTACATGGATGTTTAGTTTGGAACTTACTGGTGATCTTTTTAAATAAACAGCAATAATAATAGATGCAGCCGAACAAAACTTACATAATGGCTTTCCCAACTTTATTATGGAAGTGGATCTCTAGAGAGGATAAAACTGATGTGATTCACCTCAGGCTGGTACAGGCTCATCAGCTGCCCCATAGCACCTCATTTTTAAATGAAGGTCCTCCAGCAAGACCTCATTCCTCAGCACATACATCACTGACCTCTTTGTATATTCCCAAATCCAAGGCTTTGCGTTTTCAGACTACCATAGCAACAAAGATTTCCTACCTCCTTCTTCTTGCACATCTATTGGGATTTAATCTCTCTTCCTATCTTTTCAACCAGTTATTACAAAATTAAAAGCTTTTTTCTATATCAATTCCAACAAATAAATAAGTACCTGCAATATTTTTCCTGGCTTATTGATGAGATACTTGTTTCTAGAGAAAATCTTGGACATCTGGAAATATTTTTTGTGATAAGAGAACAGTGGAGTGACATTAAACAATGTGCAAGAGAAAGGATGAACAGACTATTCCCATGGCAATGTTCATGTTTATCTGAGCAGCAAAATAACTGTCTTTACATTTTTATTTGTTGACATATAGGCCTGTACTAAAAGAATAAATAAGAGAAACCAGAGTTAAATAGACATGTAACCTTCATCATTCTGAACATTTACCTATCTGTCCCTTTCTTTTTAAGCTGTTTTAGATTTAAAGCTTTTGTGGGGAGTGTTTTCATCTTTCTAAGCATTTGCAGCAAACAGGAAGCAGAAACATAAATCTTTTGTATGGTTCTCTGGATACTATCTCAAAATAACCAATAATGCAGACATTTTATTTTAAGATTTCTGCAAATAAAACCTGTTTTTCTGCAATACTGTCTTGTTTATTACCTTGATTATTATGTAGACTACTTTCTTCCACAAATCTGTTTCCTATCACTTTAATGGAACACGATACATGATTTGAAAAAGTAATAAGTTAAAACTGCAAAAACCTAATAGAAATCTCTTTTCTCAGTCAAAAAATCTTCCACTGCATGCCACAATTCAAAAAGGACAAATATAAATCTGGATCGTTTGTCTGAAGCCTCATGAAAAATAGACTAAACAACCTCAGTGTCATGCCTAACCTGTCTTTATCTTACTTTTAAAAAATATAGACAGTGAGATAAATGGACCATAGATAATGTTTTCTTTGGGCTTCTACTTTCTTGAAAATTACAATGAAAAATATTTCATTTTATAGTCCTTCTAATATTGTCCAAATAGACAGGAGGCTGAACGCACAGAATAGGGGCAGAGTTGATCATTCCTGTAGTGGCATTGACAGCTGGGAAACATCAACCCCACATGTGGATACTGGAGTCAAAATCCAGTAGTTGTTAACCAACAGGTGAATACATTTCTGGAGGAGTCTTTCTCAGTCTTGTTTAAAGGGATACTGGAGACTGGAGTACACATTTCTTCTCGAAACTGAGGTAGGGAAATATTCTCTGTGGATCCATGCAAAGAAGAAGAGCTCTGGCAGAACACAGTGAGACCAAATAAACTTTTGTTCTGAAAAGTGGAAGGCTGAGCTGGGTCACCTCAGTGGTGAACGGGTTCCCTTGGAGTGCACCTGCTAGTTATATAAGCACCACCTCCCAGTGTGGGAATCCAGAGAGGTAAAAAATTACTGCACCATAACATCACAATTCCAACGATGGCCGCATTCTGGGACGTACCTTGTGCTTGTGTTCTTCTACATAGTATTTATCACCTACCATCTCTCATTTTCAAAGGGTTATATGTTTTAATATTTTATTAAATGAGGTACAGTCTCTCTTGATATAAGCTTTTAACCAATAAAAATGGTGCTTTTAGGGAAAGAATAATGCAGGTGAGTAGATATGCCAATACTAGAAAGAAATGTGAATCATATTTGATTTAAAATTTTAAAAAAATATTTAAACAAGCAAGAATTATGACAACTTGCAATTTGCTGTTATTGCCAATAGTTCTGCTCATCTGAAAAAGGGTGAGAACATAATGACTGCAAGTTACCAGGGCTAAGGCTTTATATTCCAGCTGAGACAGCATTTCCAGAAGGGAATGCTGTCTCCTACCATGCTGGAATTGTCTTCCATCAGCAGTTTCGTAGAGATGAGAGTGACACCTAGTGAATCATTAACACTTCCAACATTTTTTTCTGGAAATGAAAATGGTGGGGAAGAAACACTTATTAATCTCTCAACCAATACTTAGATAATCCTGTTAAAGATCTGATGAAATTTCAGCTTTAAATAGTTTAACAGAATTACATGACAATATTAAATATTAAAGAATTATATTCTTTATATATGTGTGCCTGGTGGGTCTAATTTTTTAATTTTGATAATGTATCTGGTAAAAGGTCTAATAAATTACAAGGTTTTACTGAGAAAATAGAAACTCTTCATTCCTTTTCAATAACAGTATGACATAAAGAAAGTTCAAGACTCAAATTATTTTCTTTTTTGCATATTTTTGTCTTATTCAACAATTAAAAAATAAATTCCTTGGGTCTTCCTAAACATTTAGGTTATCTTTATTTTCATGAAACTATAATCAATGTGTTCTTACCATGGAAGACAATGAAGGGGATATTTCAGTCTGTCCTAGTTTGGGTAATTTAGAAATTATTCTTTTGGAAGGCTGACTGAAAAGTGACTGCAGTTCTTCCTCCATTTTAAGACTTTACACATTTTTTCATAAGTCTAGAAGTGCTTTAACATTTAAATGAACACAAAGTTCCTTTGCGGTTGGGCCAATATCATCAAAAATGTTGGCACTGAAATGCTTCTAATGTAATTCAGTTTATTTTACCTCTTTGCTGTTCAAAGAAAACGAGGAAGCCAAAATCTATATGCAGGCCAGAATGGTGTCCTGTAGTTTCCATATCTACTGACTTTTAGCACTCAAAGATGATGGATTTTATTGCAAGACCATATCTCTTTTTCCAAGGCAATAAAGTTGTCTAACAAGTCACAACAGAGAACAGCATAACTTCGTTAATTCGTGTTATGAGGAAAGCAAATTTTCCAACTTTTTAAATCAAAAGCATGCTTTAGTTGCAGTTCTGTGAGGACTGTCACTTAAAAAATAGTACAGTTATCAGAATAAAACACTGCAGTCTTTCAGCAATCTATATATTCAGCTTATGACGTTGCTGTAATTGCATATCAAATTCAACAAAAGCAGTAGATTTCTGCATTGTGCCAGACACCAGCAAGCCAGGACACTGCACCTATTGTAGAGCAGAACTTGCAATCGGGATATAGTTTTGTGACACAAATTAAAAATTATCGATCAGTACAGATGGAAGTTTATTACTTATATCACTTAAATCTGTGATTCAGTTTTATTATCATTCTTTATATGCTGATTTGGATAACCTTTAAGTGGAATTTTCAAGATCCATGGGGATAAAAATGCTTGCCAAATTTGTATGAACTTTAGCAAAAATAATCCAGAAAAATTTTTCAGGAAACAATTTTTAGGATGCTGCATGTCCAGCCTAGTTGCATGTCCAGGCAACCTTAGGTATCGATGAGATCTCCTTTTGCCACTTCTTGAAGAGTGTGTATGTGCAAGACAGGCATAGCAGTGTATTGCTGCCTTTTTTTCACCTCAGTTACTGATAATATTCCATCTTCAGAGTTCCAAAATGAAAGGTTACAAAACCTCTTACCCTCAAAATAGAGAAGGCTTTTGATTCTGTCCAGAATCAATGAGGACTTCTTAATGACAGGACTTAAAATTTGTAGTTAGTTTCCAGCTAACTACAACTAAACTACATTTGTAGTTTTCCTCTGCATTGCATATCCAGGTTCTCCCAGATCTGGAGCTGGTCTTGAGTCTTTCTATGTGTATACTGATTTACATAAATGTTGTATCATAACATAGCCTCCAGCTTTTCCAGAAGAAATTTCCCAGGAAGGTCTTAATGTGAAACTTGAGAAACTTCAGAAAGTTGGGGATGTTGTCACAACTGACACATATTCTTTTCAAAAGAGCAGATACTCAACACCCCCAGAAAACACCAAGTACAATTGTATTTCAATAGGTAATCACCGACTTTTCAACACTGGTATTCAGCTAATTCTTCACTTTTTGTTTTCATGATGATACATTTATTTAAGCATCCACGGACTAGATCTCATGAAAATTTTGCCATTTATTTTTAGACTCCACTAAGCCTCGCTATCCAGAACCTGGCCCACAGCAGGACCAACACCCCACACAGTAATTGTTTGTAGGCATACCTGCCTTCAGCCAGACTCTGAGCCCTGCGGAGCATGTAACCTTTGACACAGCACTGTGCAAGCCCTGCTAACCTGCTTCTTCACCTGTCCTGCTTCCTGCCTCACCAGCAGACCTGGAGCATTTGCACTTGTCCACACGGTCTCTCACATGGTGCAGGTCTGGGAAATGTTTGGTCCCTCGTGCTGGAATAGTCCCACTCATGATAGTTAAAATACAATAGAAGCTATGTCTGAAATCCTGCACCATTCCAATATTTGGGTAAAAAACAGGCAGACACTTCCATGCTCTGCAATTTTAGAACCCCAAATCTGCTATTGAAGATAGAGGCAACTGTTATGTGAGATACCAAGCAGTATTCACTGTTTTATTATTTAAAATTTACTTCTATATCCATAAATTCCATTGAATGTCTTATTCTTTGGGCTTCTAGGGATTCTTTCTATGCAATAATCTGACAATTCTTCTCTTCGTGATTCTTGTCATCTGAAGTATCTGATTTCTTCTTACAGTTTTGTAAATAGAAATTTGCCTCTTTGAGTATGCCTAAATACACAAGAGGAAAGATAAACATTAAATTTAAATTTCAATTTTGCATGGGTTTACTGTACCTCTCATTAAAGTAGTTTCAGCATTTATTCATTCATATTCCCAGAATCCTTATAAGCTAGGCAAGTATTATAATCCATTTTATAGATGAAAAGCTTTGCTGATGTCAAGCAAGATAATTATTCATCCCAAAAGTTTTACAGACTTATGAATACAGTCTGGACATCTTGCCTTGCAGCCAGGGTTTTCCTAATGTCAAGAGAAAAGGAAAAAAAATAAAAAGAGAGAGAAATATAGAAAGAATATATAAGAATGCTTGGCAATACTTCCTCAGCTGTATTGCATATTACTGAATAACAATGTAAATCAGAGGATAAAAGTCTTTCTATGAAACTACTGGGGAGGTCCAGATGATCTCTCATTGTTTCTGTCTTCATTTAGAAGAATTAGGAACACATCTGCAGAAATCACCACATCTTGTTGGGGACCTTATGTCCATGCTGTATTTGTTCCAGGATGCTCTGCTTTGAACTGTATCCAGCCTGGTCCCATGCACTGAGTGTTCTCAGCAGCTGGTGTGCTTTAGATGTAATTTGGGAATGCACCTTCTGGCTTGTCTTGCCCAAATGAAATTCATTTTGTCTGCTTTGAGTCATCCATGCAGTAAGAACCAAAGCTCCTCAAATGGGAACAGCCAGGATATTTGCTGTAGTGTGCTCCAGATTCTAGCAAAACTGCTGAATAGGACATATCCTTTTTGTATGTAGTGCCAGTTAGGCACTATATATAGCGTGCTTTATAGCAGCCTGACCTTGGAATGGTAAGAGACTCTGGGAATTCCCCATCTTCTCTCCGCTAGCTACAGAAAAGGCAGCTCCTGGAATCTGAGCACCAAATTGTACAACTCTGCCCTGGTCTTCCTGGTCTACAGGACCTGCATTTCAGTGTCTCCTTTCCACACCAAAAGAAGCACCAACTTGGTCTTCAGACTGTGTCCACGAGTTATATAGGCAGATATCAAATACTGGTTACAAAAACTGTTACAAAAAAGTACAACCGAATCAAGCCAAATATTTAATTAACATCTCCCATATTTGATAAATGTATTGGATTAAAAGAATTTGCTACCCTAACAAAAACCCCGCAAAAATGCAACATCACCAAAAATACAAAAACCCCAACCAAGCCAAAACAAAACACACCAAAACAAATGAAGCAAAAACCCCAAATATACCCTCTGCCCCAAATCACCATTTTAAACTTTGATGATTAGTAGGGTTTGTAAAAAATAAGAAATTATTACCATAATTAAAAAAAAAAAAGTCAGGACAATTTCATTTTGAGATTTATTTCTGTTTTATTTTAAATGCATTTTACAATAATTTATATTGCTTTGATTTTTTTTTTGTCTTGCAATACCTGAAAATAAATACTTGAAATAGATATGTACATATGACTACATATTACTGGAAATCACAACTTTAGTTTTAAATATTATAAAATTTTAGATATAGAATACTGCAGTATTATAAATATTACTACAATATCTTAAAAATATTAACAGAATAGAACTGATTTCTGCAAAATTTAGGTGGCAATCGGTAACATTCTCAGTTTATACAGATCTTTTTTTTCTCTTAATATTCAGGTCTAGATGGTCTACATTTCTACTATGCCTGAGATATGAAAGGTACTTAAAAAACTTCTAGAAATACATATTGAGGAAATATTTGCTGATTCTCCTGACTCCGTCTGATCAGTTTGAGTCACACCTTGCAATGTGAAATGACTTTTATTGTAACAACCTCTGTTGTCCCATACATCACAGAGAAAAGAATGCAAGAATTCAGGATTCAGGATGCCTCACATCAAGGCACAAAAGAAAAAAAAACAAAACCCCAACTCAATCAATAGAAGCAAAATTTAAAACAAAACAAAACAAAACACAACAAAAATTAAAATTAAGTTAAATAAAAAGAACCCAAGTAATATACATAATAAGGAAATATTTCCGTTAGGAAGGAGCAAATGAGAAGTCTATGAAAACATTGAAACAGTTCTGAGTGGAATATGCATAGTAACATCTGGAATGTCTGTGGACACACTTAGAAGACAAACAAAGCATTTCTTTGGTCCAGTGATTAAGGGACTAAGGGATCTGTGGATTTTAATGCTGCACATGGACAATCTCCCAGGAATGTGCATGGGCATACAAAATGAAGAGAGTATAAGGAGCATGAGGTTTCCTCCAGCCATATTTGCTCCTCCAACCAGACTCATACCCAGACGTTATGATGGAGGGAGAAATGGGGGTATTTTTTGTGACCATGAAAGAGAGAAATAGACAATGGCATAATAATTTTGTACTTTCATTTCTCCCAGAATAAATAGGAGATAAACAACTCCCACATTTTATATTTTTTCTCTTTACATAGACTAACATTGCTGCTTCATCCTTGTTTAAGAAGGCTAAGAAACTATAAACCAAGTAAGAACCTAGAATTCAACTCTTGGTACTTTTCCTTTTGCTCATCTGATATAAAACTGCATAATGAATAGGATGATATTCTTATCTAGATCTTGGGCAGGGGCTCTTCACTCTACCACCTAATGGTAATGGGCTGCATTCTTTGTACATTAATTTTGTACTGGGTAGTAGAATCCTTCCAAAGCCCTTTAGAAAAAGTGAAGACATAAGGTGAAGGCTGGCATAATCCAGTACAATAATGATCTAACCAAGCTGAATAGAAAAAAATAACAGCAAAATGTGTAGTATAACAAAACAAGTCAATAATCTCAGTGTTGGTCCTACAGTATTAATTCTCATCTGTGGAGTGTGAGTTAGGTGTCAAGTTTGAGAAAGCCTATGCTATTAGTTTTGACAGGAACTTGTCCAGCTCATTCTCCAGGAGTCTTACCTGAGTCATGTAGAGAAACTTCTGCACTTTGGGGGTAATCTTGGGAAGTGGTAAAAGAAAATGGATCTATTTTATCACTATTTATATAGTTCTTTAAATTTACTAGGGACTGTACAGTATGCTGTTATGACAGCCTCTGGCCAGGAAGTCTTACAGTTAAACAGCATGAGCCTGAAACAATATGTTCAATTATGCAAATAAACACAGAGTGGCTCAAAGGGCCAGATGGTGTGAATCAGCCAAGCCTTATACACTTAAGTGGTATTCAGGCAATTTACAGGAGCTAAGAATCTTCCCCAAGATAAGTTCAGATGGCTGGTTTTGCAGAACATCTGCATTTGGAGCTGTTTCGTGAGAAAAGGATGAGAAGTCACTAGGACAATGCTGTCCAGGAACCCAAGGAAGAACAAAAGAAATCATTAAAGGCAGAGGAAGCCAAGTTCACATAGTGGAGGGGAGAAGCTCATGTAGTGTGATTAGGTATGCAGTTATAATGACACATTAACTTTAGATGAGCTAATACATCACGGAATTCTCAACAAGTGGTAGTCTATTTCAAAATCTTTTTGCTGAAAAAAAAATCTAAATTGTCATATTTCCTACAGTAGATTTTGTTTGGTTTTGTTTCCCTGGAAATGTAAACAAAATTTTTTCTTCAAATGTTTGACAGTTGACATACTGCAGGGAAAATTAATAATGAAAGGGGCAAGCAACCAGACCTTTTTAAAAATTAAAACCAACACTTCTTCTTGGGCATCTGGATGGTCTTTCTTTTTGTGTGTGGAGACACTTCCTACTATGCACTAATGCCAGCCGCAACCTACTATACACAAAAGCACCCCAGTACAGTAATTTCATGATTATAAACCACACTATTTTGACTAAAATTTTGCTCCCAAACCAGAAGTGCGGCTTACATTCAGGAGTGGCTTATATATGAACAAATTTCAGAAATTTCCCAACCCAGAAGTCCGAGCCAGCAGCAGCCCCAAGCCGAGCTGGAGCCCGCCCAGCCCCGGGCAGTGGGGCAGCGGCGGCGCAGCGGCAGCGCTGCCTGGCCCTGGGGGGCGCAGAGGCAGTACCAGCCGGGCAAGACCCTCTCCCGCTTCCCAGCGGCACCAGCTGGGCATGCCGCTCCCCTGCCTCCCGGTGGCAGTGGAGAACAGGGCTGGGGCCACTCCCTGGCAGCTGCCCCGAGCAGGGCTGAGCCAGTAAACCCCGTGATCCCACGATTCTGTTACTAATTGTGAAAGTGCAGCTAATAATCCGGTGCGGCTTCTATATGGACAAAAACCTAAATGTTGCCGACATCCAGACCCGCGGCTTATAATCAGTGCGGCTTGTAATAGTGAAATTACTGTAGTTCTCATGGGCACCCCAGGGGTGTGGGCCCTTCATTTTCTCACCTGCGCTGTTGGTAAGCTGGCTGGCATGATGCTCGTGGTGTCTGGCAGGGAGGAAGCCCTGCCTGGCCTAGGGCAAGTTCAAGTGTTGGTGGGGCCCTTCGNAAAAAAAAAAAAAAAAAAAAAAAAAAAAAAAAAAAAAAATCCAGCCTTCCTTTATAGCTCCTTTTCAAGATTACTTTTTTTTTCCAAAGTCCCTTGATAATTCCCTAGTTACTTTATATTTCATTTTGCGATTACTTGCTCTGCAGTGTAACCTGTCTGGGGCAAATACCCCATCAGACGGTTTTGTACATTTCATTCACACACACTGATATTGCCTCATTAGCACTGATATTTCCCACGCCAACATAATTTTTCCAAGCATAAGCTACACAAAGACCTTCCCAGGCTCTGTCCAGGAAAACATCTTTGGACAGTTAATAGTCACTTGAATATAACCTCCTGAAGCAAAGCAGGTGCAAAAGGACTCGGTTAAATCTTGAACTTATAGGTAGCTACTATGGAAATATGAAGAAGCTATTTTGCTTTCGGAGTAGTCCAGAAACCTGTGTTCAGCTCTACGCTGCATAACAAATTCAAGAAAAGTGGTGGGAAAACCATTGGGTGTTCAAATCTTTATGATAAGAATGACAGTTGCATTGAAGTGCATTACCTGAAGGTAGAGACATCTGGAATTGCCTAGAGAAGACTGATCTCAAAGTTTAAAGATATGTACAGAGGAAAAATAAAATCTAGGAAATAAAGACTTGAGAAGCAGGGAGCTGAAGCTAGACAAGTTGAGATTGGAGTAAAAGGTAAATATTTCAAGGTAAATATTTCAAGTGAGTTTCACAATCCCTCCTCTCTAATCAGTTTAATTCTAAATAACTGACTTCATCTTTTATAATACAAATTTAAGCATTAAAGTAAAACAATACCCTGAGAACTGAAAAACAACACAAATTTCAGAACACTGCATATAGAATCACACTCCATGTTTTTTCAAATCTTAATTATGAAATTTGGTACTGTATAAATATATATAAAGTTTTTCATGGTATAAATATATGCACATAGTAGCTTGTATGACAGAAATAAAATTATTACCTTGTGATATGAAAGTTCAGATGTTACATTTACAAGAGTTGGATGGAAAATGAAAATAAACTCTGCTGTGATAGCATAGTATAAAAAATCAGACCTTAAAAAAATTAAACTTTAGTGCCTCCTTTTTCTCATTAAACGTGAAAGCTGTTGTACTCAGTAGCATGTCATCCACAGACCTTAGAAAAGGAATTGTTGATAATTAGGAATATAACTGGTGAATAGAAGTATAATTACTTTAAGCCTCCCACAAAAATCCCTGTAACTGAAAAAAATTAACAGTTAAAAGAAACTCAGAAGAAAATATGAAGAATTCATAAATAATTTGCATATGGGCTGATTCAATTAAAAATATATTAATATTCAAGAACTGAAGGTCCTAGATTAATGTCACTCAATAGAGAGCAAATGGAGGCGGCACTAAATACCTGTAGGTAGCAAAAAAGAGGTGGGAGGAAGAGAAGTGCTTGCTTTTTGTTCTGAAATCAGCTCACTGAGGAGCCTGGTTACAGGCCTGGCTGCTATCAAACCTACCTACCTCCTCAAGATCAAGAAGCATTACCCACCTCTCTTTCTGAAAGATTAAAGTTTCAGAGTTGGAGATGTAGGGTCTTTTTTTTTCATTTCAAATATTACTTTGATTAGTTTTCCATTTATTTTTCTCATTTAACTAATGAAATTATCTTCATATATTATTGTCCTTCGTGCATAATTGAGTTCTTTCTGGCAGGTGATTGATGTGAACAAGGAATGCTGAGGCTCCTTAAGTAAAGAGCTGCTGTGGGAAGTAGGCTGTGAAAAGGAGTAGCCACCCTTTTACTGTACTGATTAAAGTACATGATTCTACAGGACACATCCATGGGAGTTACACTTGTTCAAATCAGTAAGTGTTTGTTTTCTCAGACTCTTCACCCTTTGGACATTTTCTTGCTTTCACAACACAGAGTTTAATCTTCTACTCTTCTATGCAACATACGGAAGACAAATTGTGAAATACTTGCTATGATGAAATCAGTAATTTCCCAACCCACTTTGTACTAGTGTTAGCTAAAATCTACCTTTGTCCCTAGCATGAGCAGGGAAGATTAAAAATAATTTAAAAAACCAAACAAGCAATCAAAGAAACTTGAAGTATAAAATGTGGAGTTAAAAACAACACAATAATTTAATAATGGTTGTATTTCTTTTTTAGTCAATATTTAAGTCACAATAAGGGGCAATGACAGATACTCAGTATGCACTCATAGAACAGAAACTGCTTGGCTGTGAAGTGGAAGAAGAGGAATAAAAAGTCATTGTGACTAAACAAAAGTTTAAGCCCTCTCTGCCCGCCACACTATTAGTCCTCATATCTCAGAAGTCATTGCACCTAAAGGAGGACCTCTATGCTAGCATTTTATTCTATTTTAATTTTCTCAGGAACCTCTCCACAATTCAAATCCATAATGAATATATTCCCAGATAACTCTGGTTCTCAGGTCATGAGATGTCCACTCTGATACATGTAATACCTTCATTGAATTTTCAGTCTGTGCAACAAAAGATTCTGCAGGGTCATGAAATGATTTTAAAACCACATGGAAGCTGGGAATATTAACAAGCATTATCAACTCTAAATTCTTACTTTTAAGACTCAATTTTTGTGTGCAATCCCAGAACTCATTTCAGAACATCACTGGATATCGATTTGGCTCTTTTATTTGAGGAGAATTTACATTCTTTTTTTACGGACACAGGCCCAAATTTGTTTCAGAAGTGAGTGTAAAAATAAACCAGGGATCAATTTGAAAATTTATTCTGAAACAAGGATAAAAACTGGGAGAGGGATGTGCAGGAAGGTGTAGAAGAGGAACATTTGGTAATGTGATGAGAGGTAAAACCAGAGGTTTTCTGTTCACTCTCTAAGCTTGGCAGGTGGGGTCTATCCCTCTGTGTGTGTGTGTGTCTGTCTGTCTCTCCCTCTGTAGTGGATGGTGCCTAACACAGTGCCCAAGCTGTCAGTAAATCCCTGGCAGTGTAGACAAAGTTCCACATGAGTGACTGCTTAATTAGCCATGCAAAAAGAAGAAATTCACAGCTCCCTGTCTGGAAAGGTGGTGCTTGCTTACTTTGACAAAAATACTGCAGCAAGTTAAACACACAGGAGAGAAAATGAGTGTGCCTCAAGAACAATATTGGCATAACCAATACCAATAAGCAGATTTGGAAAGAAGCTAAAGATGAGACATGCTTTCCAATGACCTTCAGAGAAGTATCCCTGCTCCAGAGTATCTGCTCTTTTCAAAGTGATGCTTGCCATGTTTATGCCTCAGATTACATGAAGCCTCTGACAATGGCAAACCAGACAAGATGTTGTCTAGTCCTATACAGAATGTTTTTAGCAAAGGACTTTGATAGCGAATATAATGGGGGACTTGATAGAATTAATTTTCATTAGGCTGTATATTAGTACCAAATCTAAATTGAGGAAATGCATTTGCTTATTACATTAAAAGTACAGCTGGATAAAGAGGTTCTAGGGGTTATCCACTGGATATATCAGAGTATACAAATGTATTGGATACATTGGAGTAATCCATTTTTCAAGATGGATTTCTGATCAAATAAAATTTCTTCAGTTGGAAAAAGTTGCTCCTTTGAATTTCATATCAATCTCTATTTTTAATGTGTTTTTTTCTGCCTTGTCTGTCCTTTGTGTCTTGGTTACAACATAGTCCTCTAGATCTTGCCAAAACGAACTGTTAATCAGTTTCTTTCTCTTTTTTTTGGCATGCATCCCTTCAGGTCAAAGATTAAACTTACTGAAATCCTGTTGAGGTGTGAGTTGTTGGAAGAGAAAAATTGCTTTTCCCATGCATCCAGGGCCTTAAAATCTGACACAGATATGAGTCATTATAATTGTAGAAATGTAAACGGTATGCCATTTTATTCTATTTGTTCTTATAAGAAAATTAATATAAGAAGATTAGATTTAATATCACATTTTGGTGACTAGGACGCAAATTATCATAAGTAGGGATGTGGGATTTTGTTACTGAAAAGAAGGGGTAGCATCAGAGTAGAATGATATTGCTTTAGGTGCTGCCTGTTAAAAAGAAAATAATAATATGTTAAATAGGATTTATGAAAATCAGATTATGAGGCTTTCAAGTTAGGCAGCTTTCCAAAGGTGCAAAAAATAATGTCCGTCTTTATAGCAAAGTAATCAGCTTTTGTACTTACAGAGAGTCCATTTACTGACTCTTGTCTGAAAGAATTGTTTTTCTGCTCAACTTAGCTAATTACTTTAAAGGAATAGATTAGTGTAAAATAATCATCCTAAAGCCAACTAGTTTGCTTGAGCTTTGGTAGACATGCAAGCTATCCATTAATAGGGTGTAAAATATATTGTCATAACATTAAAAGTTCTTTTTGACATCTCTGAAATAATAAAACAATGGTAGCAACGTAAAACTGTCTGAGATCCCAGTGAAACTTAGGTGTAATTTCAAATAGATGGCTAAGAATGGAAGATTATAATGTTTCATGGTCAAGGATTAGATCTAACAAGGTGTCAGCATCTCTGCATATCAGCATGGCAATGGCTCTGGGCAGAATCCCCATCCCTGAATTAAGTGTCAGGACACTTCACACCAAGAGATTCAGGAGATGTTGATTCTTGAAAATGGTGGTTCACAGATCTCATACACTGAGAGTGAAGCCCCTGAAAGTAAAGCACTGGGAAATGCCAGTTGTGGCTGAAATCTCGCCTTTCACAATGGATGCTAAACTAAAGCAAAATGCTAATTCCTGAGAGCTTTGCTTTCCCACCTCACCTTTTCCTCCTTTACTCTTCAGGGCTGTCTCAACCAGAAACAGGGTAGAAAGCAATTGGTTGAAATTTATTTTTTTCTGGTTTCCTTTCAGCTGTTTGTAAGTTAACAAACAGTCTCAGGCTCTAAACCCAAGGCAGAAAAATAACACTTTCATTCCATCTGGCTTAGACACCATCTTGGGGATAATCAGCATTCTGCTGGAGAACACCAGCAGCAACTAGACCTAACTTGAATGCCAAAGCTACTTGAGCTGGGGATCCAACTAGATGAGTTCTTCAGGTCCTTTTCAACCTAAATTCCCATTTGATTCTCTGACCCTGGGAAAGAATAGCCATAGAATATTCCTCAAGGTGGGGATCTGTGTAGAAGCTCTGGAATAGCTTATTTCAGTTCTACTCAAAGTAAGTGAAGTTAATGTCTTAGGTCAAAAATTTACATTGCAAAAAAAATTTAAATAAATAAATAAATAAATAGTTAATTCAGGGGTGGAGAAGTGAAGGTAATGACTGCTCTTGGTAGGGGCTTCTCTCACTTCTCCCAAAGCTACTGCCCAGGTACATATTCCAACTGTTCCCTCAGTTGTGGTAACAGCTTGGTTTTCCAGGACCCCAAATATCAACTATTTGCCATGCATAGTTTGTACAGCCATAACCTCCAGAGCTGCTCAGAGCTGACCACCTTAAAATTAAGTCCACCACTAAAATCAGCTTAAGATCCCTTTTCCTTTATCGTCAGTGGGTGAACACAAAGAATGTGTGTAAATTCACTCACCAAAACACAGAGGGAAAGGATGCCTATAAGACTAGAATCTGAGCTGTCCGACAAAGGCAGTTAAATCCAGGGAAGTAGAGAAGTACATGTTCATTCTGCTCTGTTCTAATACAATTCAATCCAAACTCTGTGAGAATGAGACAAAGCAAGACTTCTTCTCCAGGATGTGTTGTGCTGACACCTTCCCTCTGGGTAGTCTAAGCTTGCTCTGAGACTCCTGTCTGAGAATAAATTCTGTGAGGACTGCAACATTTTTTTTTTTTTTAGATATCAACCCAATACCTTTGACTGCAGTCTAAGCACTAAGATCTCTCACCTCGAATTTTTAGAGTAGGGGGTTAAATCCAGTTCTTCAGTTCAAATAAAGAACATTTCAGTGCTGAGAACAAGCAATAGGATGGCTACTGTGTCCATGAGCTCTACTCCCAATGCAGAGTGTCCACTGAGTGTGTTTGCTGTACACTGTTCTGTTTTTGGCTCATGTGCATGCAAACACTGGTACCTATGCAGAATTTGCAAAACCCTGAATATATGCCTCCAACATAAAATACTGTGCTCTCCAAAGTGCAGCCTTTGGTCCTCAAATCATCCTTTTGAAGGGGATGTCGACAACCACCTCCAAAGTCTTAAAATAGGCATGGTCAAGTCACAAAAGGGTTCTGTGGTTAAGAATCCTTCCACAGCTCATCCAAAACACAGACTGCAAATGTCAAGGGGAATGTAACATATAATTATTCCAGAAGGACAATAACAGTGATGGCATAAAAGCTCTAAATACAGTGCCTTTCTTATTTATATATCTGCCATGGTCACCTACTCTTTCAAGATGAACACAACTCCGAAGTGCAGCTTTTAGTGGCTCAGTAAAAATGGAGATTTTGGTGAAGTCTGGGTCACAGGAGCTCTATTAATAACTTAGAGTTTGAACTAGCACTTTTTTCCATCACTCTAATGACATTTTAAACTTTTTTGCTTCTTTGCAATAGCTTGATGACACTTTCCTGTGTGTTTCTGAAAGTTTAAGGTCCAATAGAAGTACATTCAAAGGATTTTTAGCTTTAAATAGCTTTTGTAGATTCTCCCTCATTAGTCCCTCCAGATTTGTAATGGTTCGTGACATTAACTTTGCATCCCTTGGGTTTATTTCTTCTTATGCATTCTAATATTTGCTTAGCTTGTACAAATAACTCTGTTATTTGCCTTGAAAATTCCTCATGCTAAATGAAATTGGCCTGCTGATTCTTTATTTCACATTAAAGGTTTTTGAAGGAATTTTCATCTGGACTAGCAAAAGTCACAAAGTTAACATAAAAGTAATCCCAAACCTTTGCAGAAGTTAGGGAAAATTGTTCATGTTTTGAGGTTTTTTAATTTGTCATTTATGTACCTTGCAGAGTTTTCTTTTAGGAAAGAGTCACAAGCAGACATGCAAAGGAAATGATTCTGTCACTGAATTTTATGAGCTTATTAATTCAGGAAAAATTGAATCAGGAAAAAGTTTTCTTTTCTTCAACATGCAGGAAAATCTGCTTTTTTTTAGTTATTTTTTTGTTTATTTTTTAAGCATAAAAATCAGAAAATTAGGTACTTCATAGACTCTCAAGCTTGTGACATTAAGCATGTCTTTATGATAACTTTGTTTACTCTATTTGTTTTATTCAGGACACAAAAGCCAGTTCCTTGCAGGCTCTAAGTGCTCAGAAATCTGTTTCAGTTATGTATTAGCTTGCTGAATGTACAGATATATTCTGTAGCTGCAGCAGTTATTCAGAAGACAAATTTTGAAGTTGTATAAACAAAAAGACAAATATGAGAACATAAATCAGTACTTTAAAGGTCCTGCTTTTTTTGACTATTGTTTTCTTCCTGTGGTCAGTTCTAATTTTAGCTTAATCTATATTCTGATCTGGTTTACCTTCTGGGCCCTGAGGCCACGACTGATTGTTCCTACCCAGGCCTTGCAGTCCCTGCACATTACCATCAACCAAGAGACGGTCAGACAGGCACAAAGGAGAAATGGAACCAGTTACAGAGGTCATGAAACCAGTGCCTTATTGCATACACTCTTTTTATCCTTTACACGTATTGATGATCTTTCAGCTCGACTGCTCTCCATCACTTTGTATTATCACCAAAATTGACTCTCACAAATGACAGCTAGATAAAAGGAAAAAGTTTAGTGTCATGAAACATACTACTGGATAATGAAAATAAAAGTTTTTACTAACTGACGACTGAACTAACTGTTTTCTTTTGTTTCTTTATTTTATATTTTAATTGATCAAAGTGTTTTCTATGGTTCTGAAGACAGAGAAAGAGGGCAGCAAAAACAGACACCAAGAATCGATTTATGTGATACAGTTATTTCTAAAATAGCTGTTGCTGAAATGGAGTAACAACAGACTGGTTTTACTGTAAAGAAACGGAAGACAACCCAAGAATGAAACAAGGGGCTCTGGTGTCTGCCCAAAGCTTAAAGGCTTTGTTATTTTCTCTTGGGCCTTGATCCTGCTTTTCATTCTAAAACAATGTTTCTTTTGTTGTGGTTTTTTGGGGTTTTGGGTTTTTTTTTTAAGATATCTGTCTGCATTTTTTTGTCCATCCTTCATTGATCAGCCTTTATTGATCATTCAGGAGGCTGTTGTTTGGCCCCCTCTCCCACTGGACATGAATTTTAAAGCTTTTTTGAGTCTCAGTAAAGTCCAATTACTGAGTCTGTCGCTGGACTTTTAAATATGATGTCTTGAAGGACCTCTGTTTAACATCAGTCTTGAGGACTAGGAATGTCTAATCTGACTGCCAAGGCCATAGGACTAATGACTCTCTTCCAGACATATATCCTGAGGACACTCATTTTCCAGAAGTCCAGGCATGTAATTACTATGATTTACAATAAACTCTCCAAGGATACAGAGTAATCGAAACCCGTGAAAACCAAGGGTCTCAGCAGTTCTACTACTGTTTTTACAATTATAGCCAGAGTAAAAACACAGGAGAAAAACTACACACCTTCCCCTTCTTTACATTCTTCCCTCTCAGAATTGTATGAGGCTTTGTCAAGAGGTCTTCCAAGATTTATGGAATCAGACTCCTCAGTTTTGTCTTGCTCTCCCCTTATTTGCCCTTCCTGTTATCAGTGACCTTCTAGTCTCTCTGAAATGGATCATGAAGCCTCTTTCCTTTCATGTCAGTTTTCCAGATGAGTTTGGTCACTCCCAACAGCTGACCAAAATGTCTAATTGCTTAATCATCACTAACTCCTTTTCCACATTGACTGTATAGCCTTTGCAGACCTACTGAAAAATGTATGAATGAATCTCAGCAGGTCACCCATCTGGTTCTGATGAAATAAACATGCTATCCCGTACCACACTCCTGGGAGCATCCTGGGAAAGGAGTTAAACCTTTGAGGACAGATAGAAAACAGATCAAGGTCACAAAGATAAATGTCAGTGTTATGCTGAAAGGTTAATTCAAGTATAAATTATCACACTTTGCATTAGAAAAATACAAAATCTCCCTTTCTCTCTATGCACTGCAGGAGTGAGCAAAAAAAAAACCTCTGCAGTGGTCAAGACTGTGATGACTAATGAAGCATGTGCTAAAGCTTATTACAATGACAAATATTTAATATACCATAAAGAAAGTTAAAAAACATGAGAAGAAATAGTTTGGATGTGATCAAGAGTGAAGCATTCTAATTCAGGCTGCTCTCACACTTGAATTGACTACTGATCTTGACGGAAACCCTCCAGTGCAGTTGCATTGAAGCCCAAGTATTTTAATGAATAAATCATCAGTTGAGAAAATTAATTTCTCCCTAGTGAGTAAACCATTGATTTTCGATTTTCTAGTTATGTTTTGGAATTATGGGTTGGGTTTTGTTTTTGTTTTTTTTTTTTTGGTGGATTTTTTGAGGGTTTTTTTGGGTTTTTTTTGGG
>PYHW01010644.1:3842400-3853942 GCA_013186435.1 Turdus rufiventris | reverse complement strand
CATGGATTTCAAACCATTTTTGCTCGGGACAGGACCGGCACAGTACCCGGTAAGGGCAGATATTACATTTTTTGTTAATAGATTAACCGCCCTGGAATGTTAGCCGCACTTCCGGGTCTGGACGAAAATTTAAGTCAAAATGGTGCGGCTTATATTCGTGAAATGACTGTATCTTAGGCAGAGCAATTAGAGGTGCAAAATTAGATGGGATGAAAAAGAACGTATGTAAAAAATTTGATGCCAACCACTATTAGATAATTTCTCTTCCTTCATCTTTGATACGTCCTGCTCAACTATTTATTTCAAAATGCCTGAAATGTGCTTTAATGATGTGATACCTTAAGTTTTAGCTTTCATGTTATCCAGATTAGTATATAACTCTGAACTTCATATGAAGTGTTAGCAAGTTCTCTTCATAGTTTAGTTGGACAACACAATCCTTCCCCAGCCTGAGAACAAAGAACAGCATTGCAGCTTCAGGCCCAAAAAGTGTAAACAGTGAATGGAGGAAAGCAGTCTGGGAGGATGGGACTTCATGATCTGAAGTTGTAATTGGACAATTAACCCCAATATGTAAATGGACCAAAACTTATAGTAGTGTGAAAATTCGTGACTTGGATCTCTACTGGGTGGAGCCATGGCCGGGCTCTTGTACTGCCCAAGGTGTATTCTTTGAAAGCCTTTCAATAAATACCTACTTTATTCCTTTAACACTGCCCAGCTTCTGTTCAAGGTAGCCTCTCAAGGCATCAGATGATAACTTAAATCTTAAGAATAATAGTGGAATTATCACACTAAGAAAAGCAATACTCGAGTTACATGAAATTTATTCCGTGGCTGAGTAAACATATTTGAATCTCCTCTGTGTCAAACCTGAGAGAAGCATTTTTCTTCTGAAAAAGGAAATATAGGAGACTGACATGGTTTAGTGTCTTAAAAACTCTTTTCTGCAAACTTGGCTTTACACTTTTGTATTAAAACAGCGTAGAAACAAAATATTAATCCCATTTTTTTTAGCAGACCTATCTTAATATCATAAAATCATCATGTAAATCATTTGTCAGGACAGATTTGAGAAAGCCGATCAGAAATACACAAAGGATCTTGCAACGTGCAGCATCGCTTACCTCATGTTAGTGTGAATTCCCTGTGCAACAAGATTTACTACTTATACATTTACCATAAAATAAAAGTTTCAAAATTGTGGAAGAAAATACCACCTTTTTCTTCCTGCTTGTAAGTAGGGAAAATGCTCTTCAAAATGTTTTGCTTGCCATGTTGAGATTTTTAAGATTCTGTGAATTTGGTATGTATGCCATAGAGTTTTTTTGTGTACATCCCACTTCTTTAATTAATTTCTACCTATTACCTTGTGAATGCAGGCATCAGTTTCACATCTGTTGCCTAGTTCAAGTGTGGATTAGCACTCATTCTATTAGTTAGGTTTATATGAGCAAATATATGGAAAGACATGAGAATTGCATATCAAACTTTTATATGATGTACATATGAAGTTTAGCATGTATTTTAAGGATACAGTATTTAAGTTATCTCCACAAAACAGCAAAATAAAAATTTTAAGACATACAACTATTATCCAGATCCATCCACACTCAATCTTGCAAAAAATTGTTCTTGTGCCATTTAACATAACTGGCATATAATTTAGTCAAGATGAGAACTCAAGAGTAGCTGACAAGAACGGCAACATGCAAGTTTAAAAACTGAAACAAAAACATACAGGTTTTCCAGTCAGAGCACTATTTAAAACAACAAAAAATGATATAGCCTAACTAACAAGCTCCACTCTAAAAGCACAAGTGAAAGAATATCAAAATAAAAAACATTTGATCTTCCACTCAACTTCACAAGTTCTTCTCTGCTCTGCTCTTGTGAGGCCTCACTTGGAGTGCTACATCCAGGTCCAGGGTCCTGAGCACAGGAAAGACATGGACCTGTTGAAGCAGGCCCAGAGAAGAGCCATAAAAATGGTCAGAGGGATCAGAGGGAGCACTTCTCCTATGAAGAAAGGCTGAGAGAGTTGGGGTTACACATCCTGCACAAGAAAAGGCTCAGGGGGAGACCTTTTGAAGATTTTTAATGCTCAAGAGGGCTTGAAAGAAAGATGGGGACCGACTGTTTAGCCACAGGACAAGGGGTAATGGCTTTGAACTAAAAGGTCAATTCAAATTAGATACAAGGAAGGAAGTTTTTACCATGAGGATCATGAAACACTGGTCTAAGTTAACCAGAGAGGTGGTAGATATCCCATCCCTGGAAACATTCTGAGCCACTTGCCCTAGTTGAAGATGTCCCTGCCCATTGCAGGGGATTGGGCTAACGACCTTAAAAAAATCTTTTCCCATTCAAAGTTTACTGTGATTCCATAATTCTGTGATCCAACATCCAGCAAATACAATGACTTTTAAATATAGCAACACATTCTTGTTTAAGTCTCATCAGTACTCTTGTGTGAGTTTAAATCAAAGTAGAATGCTAATTTCCAAAATAATTGATGGAAACCATGGTTCGTTTTCAGGGTAAAGATATATATTCCCTAAAGCATATATTAAAGACCTCTGGGAATACTGGACCTATTGTTTAGTACCTCAGCTTCGAAATACAACTCAAGCATTCCAACAGTCATTTGTACTTAGCCTCTTATTTCTTCACGTTTTAAGCTAGTTTAACATATTTTCAATGCATCAGCTTCAGAAAAGAATGAGTTTTACAGCTGATGCACTGGTATCTTCTCTGTCAAGCAGATGCCAATTCCATAAGCCTATCCTAATCCTCTAGTCCGACAAGGAATTAATTTTTCTTTTTTAAAGCACCCTTAGACATTGTAGCTTAAGGGTAAAAGTCTCAGAGTTATGTTATCTTCAGGTTTCTGAAGTATTTCAGAACAGGTATGAAATATGTTATAATTCCCTAAAGGTGAGGGGATACAGGAAGAATGTTTACTAAACGAGAGCCCAGTGGAATGCTGTGAAACATCCTAAAACACTCTCAGCTGGTGCAAACTTTTACAACTAATTTATTATAAAATATTATGTACATATATGTAATATTTTTCTTGCTTAGGAAAAACCCCATATACTAGTAAGTCACAAAGTGTTGCATTTGTGAGATGTTGGTATTGTCCTTGGATGCGTTTTCAGCAATTTGTGCGTATCTGAGATGTTACCATGAGCACAAAATGGCTCAAAATTCTTAGGCATGTATTTTCCTTTTTTTTTTTTCCATAACATAACTGTTAAGCTTATGGAAAAGAATTAAAGGTCATTCCCAATGGAAGAATAAGTGAAAGACAGAATTGCTGTGGGGATTCAGGTAAACCTTGCACGAAAAGAAGATGCCTAACTAACTGTAAGACAATAGATTGGTAAATATGAAGCTTTGAAATGTGGGGATTGGTCTGAAAAAAACCCACTCCATTTCAGAAATGCAACCAGAAGAACTGAGGATTAAATTTATGGTCAGGGGTTATCCAAATGAGATCTTCCCAGAGACCCATATATTCTTTTCTTGATTAATGGATCTATGTATCAGATATGAAATAATCTTTCACAAATAATAAAAGAAGAGTTAATCCAGTAGCAGCAAACATTACTGAAAATAGCACATATGGAGTTGTTCTAGGTATATGCTTATTCTTAGGAATTCACATGAAGCTATTTTCTTTATTACTTGGTTTAGCCCCTGAAGTGCTGCTAGCTGGCAAGTAGTATTTAAAGCAATTTGATCTAAAGCTGTATTTTTCTCCTGCAGATGTTTTTAGAACATTTCAGTGAAGCTGAGGAAGTCAACAGTGGTCACAGATTTTAGCTTGCGAAAAGGGAGAGCAAGAAAACCCTCAATTGGTTTAACCAGAAAAGGGATGTATTTATACTAATACATGTTACTTGAATAAAGCTTCATCTCAGTGGCCCTGTTTCCAGAAAGCAAACCAGTATTTGTCAGTAAGACTTCTTGCTCTACCCCTGCTTCACTCTGCTGTGAAGTATATTTGCCTTTTAGTGCAGCACTGTTCTCACCCCATCTGTACCCCTCAGCTCTTGCAGAGTGTAATGCCTCCTCCATCTTCTGCCAGCAAGATGAAGAAATGAGGGATGAAGGTACTTAACTCCATTCAATTTGTTAAGGCTTTAAATGACTACACAAACCAAGACATCAGAAAAGCAATTCCAATATATATTGTCTTATTTCAGAGAAAACGAAAGTCTCCTGAAAATAATTTGTTTAAAGGGCTTTTCCATTGAAGCACCGCATTTTCATTGATATGAGTTCCTTTGCTATGGACTTTGATAAGAGACATGTTAAAAGTTTGACATTTTTGTTAAAATGAAAGAAAAGATTGTCAAATGACCTAGAGGTACCAGAAAATTGTATTCCATATTTTTTTTTCACTATGAAAGGAAATTAAAATTAACTTCTCATTTGCAATCAAGTGAAACAGCTACCTTTTTTTACAACTAACAGGTATGGAGGAAAAACTGCAAGTGCAATTTTTTCAATGAGAAAATGAGGTTACATGTGATCGTGTCAAGGTGATACAGTAATGAATACATGCATGGGTTAAAACAATGCTTCATCTACATTACTGGAAATTCAAAATAAAATATAAGTTTATGTATGCTGGGGAATGTCACAGTTTGCACTAGATGCAGGCAGAAGAGATTGTTGTCACTTAAAAAGCAAAATGATATTTCAGATACCTAGAGGAGAATGGAGGAAAGTGCTTAACAATGGATGAAGGCATAAAGTTGCAAAAAATAACTACAAAAATAGACTGTGTTAACTGGAAGCAGAGATTTAGATAACACCATGAATTCACTCATGAGCTGAGAATGAGGTGCTTGAACTGCATATGGAATGAAGGGAAAAGAGATGAAAAAGAGCCTAGGAACGTGGAATGGAATTGTAATGGTAAGTATAAAGAGTAGATTTTGAGATAACTGAAGAAGAAAAAGTAAAAATATGTGCAGAGAGCCAAAATGTGCTGAAAATAAGGCAGAGGAGATAAGGAGGATATTTTTTTCTATTATAAATTTTGACTGACACTGTCTGATAAGTACATGTTTCATGAGGTAAAATTATTTTGGAAGACAAAACTGAATTAAAAAAAAAACTTGTAGAGGTTTCTCATTGTCTTGTTGCTGTGGTTTAAACACATCATGCAGATGCTCACTCAAGCCTCCCCTCTCATACCCCTCACCCCAGTGGAATGGGGAGAAGGATCAAAGTAAAATTTCTGTGTTGAGATAAGAACAGTTGAATAATTGAAAATAAAGCAGAATACAATAAAAATGGTAAAAACCAGTAATTTTACAATAAAAGGGAAACAAACAAGTGATGCACAATGCAATGGCTGACCAATGCCAGGCCCCCATCCCTGAAGCCAGATCCACCATGCTTCCAGCTAATTCATCCCATTGAATTTCCTTTTGCCCAGCTGCGTTCCCTCCCACTTTCTTTTGTGTACCTCATTAGCAGAGCATTAGAAAAGGGAAAAATGTCCTTGACTCAGGATAAACAATTCTTAGTGAAAAAAAATTTTAAAAAATCAGTGTGTTATCAACACCATTCCCGTTCTGAATACAAAACACAGCACTGCAACAGCTGCTGAGAAGAAATTAACTCACTCTAACTGTAACCAGGATACATGTTTTTAAGAAGAAAAAAGTTAAAATAACTTTGATAAAGAAGATTTATTTTATTTTAGAAAGCCCAGAAATAACCACTTGATGAGTGGTTAGGACTAGATCTTTTGTCATGACAAGGACATGTGCCACAGTGCATTCTGTGAAACAACTCCAAAACAATCAACTAACCAAAAATACCACAGACTGTTTAGAACATCCTGTGGAAATAACTGGAAATATGTTTCAGTCAAATTATGAAACCCATATTTTGTGGACTAGAACATTTGAGACGCTAGGCCAAAATCCATCAATATCTTGTCCCTTCTAAGACAAAATATTTTCTCCTACAAGAAACATTGAATTTTAGTGATTTCCAGTGGGAAAGCTAACCATTGCTAAAAAAAGCAAGGGATGGAGCTGGGATTTTTCTTTGTTAACCTAGGAGAGAAGAGTGACAGAAACTGCTTTAAAATATTTTTCCTCAATATGGAGAACAAAGAAAGAAAGCAATGCAGCAGCTTAAGAAGGAAGGAAATGCTTCCTTGTCCTACAAACAGTGATCAAATCCTAAACTTATAGGAATGAAGTCAGGATTTCATTTAAGGTATCCCTCCCCTCATACTTACACTTCTGGTGAGAAATTCCTTGCTAAATATCCCATTTGGATATAGTGTTCTCAAATGGTTTAACCTGGACTCCACAGGTAGATGAAAACCAATCCCATTTCCACAAACACAGGTTATATGTCAAGTCTGAAGCTCAGAATTCCACAGCAAGGCAGGAAGCATGGTGTGACAGATATGATACCAGCATTCCCCAATTATTCAAAACACAGCTCTTTGCTGTGCATTGTGCAACCTTGTGCTCAGACAACTTTTCCACCCAGGTCTCCCTTTCTATCTAGACCATGAGAACCAGTGTCCTCAGTGTATATACACACAGCCCTCTGCACCCTTTGCTAGAGGATGGGGCATCCAGAGCAGCACTGGTGCGCCAGACATTGCCTCCTCTTCCCTGATGAAGGCTGTGAACAAGCTGAGCATCCAGGGATGCATTCAGTGGAATGGGGGCGTGATAACGTGGAAAGTCTTTTTGAACTGTAAAAAACCCCAGTGGTAATGTTGCTAATATATCTTGGTATCATCTCTTTAACTTCCTTCTCCCAAAGGATCTGCGGTGTCTTCATACCTTCCCTTCTCCTCTAATGCTTTCTGGCTTCACCCACTCACTCCCCAGTGACATACAACCCACAGCCCACTGCTGCTCAGATTACCTCTTCCTGACACTGTATCCTCGGAGGTTTCAATTACACCAGATTGCTTGTTTTCTGCTTTGCTGTGAGGTGACAGGAGTCAAGGGGGAGGGAAATAGGCAGGGCAGAAAGTGGCTTTATAAGCAGTTGCCTTGGCTCAGGGCAGTGAAAGCCCAAGGGCAGGAGAGAGAGGGATCAAAGATGCCTGATCAGGGTCTGCATAAAAGATACCACTGCTGGGAAAATCTCCTTCCCCTTCCTACTGAGCCAGGAGCTGCTGTTTTGTACTCTTTCCATCCACTCCTCAGGGACCTTCTCCTCCATGATTCAGCTTTTGGTAAAAATCCTCTATTCAGTGAGTGAATATGCCTATTCTGTTTTCTGCTGGACTTTCAACATCCCAAGACCTACAGTCCCTGCCCCATTGAGCCAGATCTCTTGTCTCTCACCATCTCTGCTCAAAGCACACCAACCCCACTTGTTACTCCTTGTGTCCCTATCCCCCATGCATTCCTTCCAACTTATTAACAGTCAGTGGTTTTACCTGATACTTCCATATCTGTAATGTTGTCCTGTAATAGGAAATCAAATCTATTTTTCTTCACATATTGTCCAAAAAGATTTGTACTAATTCATAACTGGTCTCTCAGAATTACTGAATTGATTTTATAGCAAACCTGAACAGGGAAAACACACTCACTGAATTATATTTTGATGATGCTGGTGAAAACTGTTCCATTTGTAAACCACTAATAGAATATGCTTCTTAGTTAGATATCTCTTTAACTCTTCACACTTAAAACATTCATGATGGATCATCAGTTAGAATTTTTTATTTCTCAGTTCTTTTTGCTTATGCAGTAGACTTTTCCCATTATTGTTATTATTACTATTAAAGCAAGCTACTGCTACAGGAATTCTGTGATCCAAAAGTCTCTACAAGAATATCTAATGAATTCAGCTGATGACTGAGAGTGTGTGAGCTATAGACGTGTCAAGGGAAAGCAAGTTCTTGATGTTCCTGATTCATTCTGTGACAGATGTTACATTCAAGGAGTAGGGGAATGTTAAAAATAGGCATTTATTTATTCATTCCACAGTCTCCTGTGGCAAAAAACTACAGTAGTGACAGTGCTCACCCACACTGAATAGCTTAGAAATGCCAATTTATGATTAAAAAGAAACCTGATTGTTCTGTTAATATGGAAACTTTTCAGAACACAACAAAGTAAAAAATAATCTACTTTTAGGGCTTTACTGGCTACACAGTATGACATGTACCAGAGCACATTACTGCAAGTTTTATTTATTCCAACTTGCAGGTTGGAATGGCAGACATTTTTCATGCAAGCCTAGAACTCATGCTGGCCCTTTTCAGGGGCCCACTATATGAGATTTCTTTATAAATAGCTCTAGCATTTCTTGGCAAAAAGGTGAATTTCATCCTGAATGTAGGTGATACTTCTAGATGAATGACACTCCCACCTCTCCAGTCTCTTCCTGGAATATACACTGCCACAGGTGGGTGCCACTAACAAAATTAAATCAGTGCAAGATGAACTATAATTCTCTCACTTTCCTCAGTATCTAAAGAGCCAGCAAAGGACAGTCATATGGCTTTAGCATCCAGTAGCTTTGTATATTTTGGGATATCATACTTCCATTTCCACTGTGATTCTGCAAAATTATTGATCTTTGCAGGGAGGCAGTGGAGGGAAGTGGGTGATAGAGAAGGGTGCATTCGAAAGAAAACCTTACCACTATGCTAATTCCTTTTTTTCCCCCTAACTTTTTTCTTTTTTTAAGAGATTAACAAATGCTTGGCAGAGAGAAAGGCCTTAAAATCATATGATTCAGAACTTGCAGGAACTTTTCCCTTTGCTTGCCCATCGTGCCCTCAGCCTCAGTTGAAGCTGTGGAAACTGCTGGTGATGGCATGGCACAAGCTGTGCGTGCCCATGTGCCTCAACTTTACCTCTGAGCCATGGGCAGTGTTATCCAATCTTCTGCCTCCAACAGTCGTGGGAAATCTGTCATTATTGATCTGTTTAGACCATTATACTATCTAGAAACTGTGTTAACTGTTGTTAATGACAGCTGACTGCGATCTCCTCCTTCACCCTTTCTTTCCATCTCCTCTGACTTCCTTCAGCAGTCATGAATGTGGAATGGTACCTGCTTGGTTGTATCCCCAAAGGATAATCTGGTAGGGAAATTCAAATGCAACAAAGCAACAAAGCAACAGCTTACTGGTTGTATGTGAAAAGTGTAAAACCTTTTTTCTCCTGGGCTTTTAAAAGTAGGTATTTGACGCCTCTCTACAGGAAAGTATAATTTTAAAATATGTCACTATTAGTGTGATTTTGTCATGGTTTAGGAATGGACTCCCCAATGTACTGTTCCCACTGAAGCCCCAAACCACATGCTATTCACTCTCTGTCCCCCCTTCCCCCTTCCCATCCCCACTGCAGCAGATTGAAGAGGAGAACTGAAGGCACAAAATGCAAATACCACAAATTGAGATAGGAAAAATGGAAATACTAACAAGATATGAAAACCAACAGTGACAGCAACAATATTAATAACAAAAGCCTAGAATATAGAGTGAAGAGCTCAGCCCAACTGCAGCCACTCACCCCAACTGCTTCCCCCAGCTCAGGACAAGTGTCACCTCACTGCTCTTCCCACCACACTTGCTTGACCCAAAGGAACTCGTCCCTTCTCCCTGGAACAGGGTTCCTTTACCCAGCCCTCAGCAATAACATGAGGTTGTATGGAGTAACCTCTGTTCCCTCCCAGCTAATGCAAAAAATTAATCCTGTCCTTGCTGGTACCAGGATAGATCTCTTACAGAAAATCTCTATTTTTAAATCCAGGCAATATCCCTTTGTATACTTGCTTATTTCTTTCCTTATTCTTGAAGGGCATATACAATGACTGTTTCCTGTTCCTGAAGCTATGTAGCTTCATTCTTAAATGAAATTCTGTTATTTGCTTTATTGCTTTATGTATTCATTAGCCACCCATTTGCCCTAGCTTTATATATTCATTAAAGGTCTGTGAAACATGCTATCAAAATATCAAGCACCTTGCAGCTCTGATTCATGTCTGCCCAGTATTCAGGTGTTAGTTCCGCAAACCTTAGGTGAACTTTTAATTGCAGCTGGTACAGACTTTGTGGTCTCCCTGCCTGTCTGCAAACATCTTTTGATACTGTTCTGTGATGTATTTGAAAGCTGAATCTTGTCTTTCTATAGAAAATCAACACTCTTCTTTCCATTTCTCTGACTGGATGAAAGTGCTGTCAACGCCTCAGAGGATCAATTAGAAACGATTTCACTTGTATGACTATAGAAAGACAATCTGAGCTCTTTCTCCAATGGGAAAAAATATCAAAAGACTAATTTAAGTCAGTCCTTCCTTCTGAATTCACCAGAGCTAGGAATTAGTGGAGTTCTATTTTCAGTCTTTCAGAAAGCCCACAGGCAGACAGTGCAGTATGACCAAGACCACAAATGGTCCACCCCTTAGATCAGCATTCCTAACCATGCCCCACAAATGGTTTGCAACAGCAGCTCTAAACCATGTCTGACTGCAGTACACAAGTGCCAGAACATCACTGACTAGCTGTGACTATCTGATGTATCAGAATTGGTGTATGAGGACAAAATTCCATGTGCCTTGTACCTTAGCATGGCTTTTCTTTATCCTTTCCACCTTGGTGTATCCAATTATCTACATCCAAAAAAGACAGTAAGGTCCTGTTCACCAAATGTTAGCTTTTCTGACTGAAGTACAGTGATTTTTGAACAACACAATGTCTTAAGGAATGAACAACACATCTGTAGGAATGTCTATTAACTGGAAATTAGGAAACCACAGAGACTCATGAGGCACACATGGAACTTGTGATAGAGTATAAATATCCCTGAGTTATGCAGCCACCCAGAAAGTAAAAATGAAGGGTTTAATTAACCTTTGCTGTGAGCAAGCAGATTATTAGAAATAGCTGCTCAAAAACTTTATTCCAGGTTAAAATAAAAGCAACTGCTTATTCCTCAGAAGAGATTTCTGTGGTACACATAAAGGAAGCTTTGGAAACAGAGACTGTCAGTCAGGGAAAGTAGAAAACAAACCAAGGAAAGCAAAGCTTCTTTATATTTAACACAGGGTTTCCACAACAAAATCAGGAGCAGAAGGTACAGTAGAGGACATTACAAGCTTTTAGAAAATATATGGCTTCCTTGCAGAGCTATATAACTGCTCATCATGCATATTGGTACTATAAATTCCTGATTTACAGTGAATTAGCAGAGATCAGAAATATCTTGTGTGGATATCAGCTATGTCTGGTGGTCAAGCCTTTTGTGTCATAGCTCTCCTGCTATGGAGTTACTGTCAGCACAGCAGCACTCCTTTTCCCCTCTACCTCCATGACTTCTAGAATAGTTTAAAATACTGATAACCTCAAGTATTTGTACGTTGGTTGAAAGGAAATTAGGGCTGTGGGAAAGGAAAATCCACAAGGAACTCCTCTAATGGAGGAGAAATATTGAAACTGCATACTGCTCTCCAAGCTGGAACAGAAACAGAGCAACCATGAGCGAGAGGAGAGGAGAGGAGAGGAGAGGAGAGGAGAGGAGAG
>PYHW01010644.1:3829472-3842350 GCA_013186435.1 Turdus rufiventris | reverse complement strand
ACAAATAATGTGTTTATAAAGCTATTGTCCAGTTCTGCTTTGAGCAGCTATGAAGATGGATCTCCAATAAATAAATTACTACAAAATAACATACAGAACTGCTTCTGTACCAAAAAATAGTTTTTGAAAAGGTAAGTAATTTCCCACTTCAAAACAATACTGAGTCAGACTTGTAGTTTTTCAAATGCAGTGGGAATACAGAAACTGAAAGTCTAATTACATAGGTTTTTTTACTATGAATCTTCCTTTCTTTCTGTTAGTATGCAAGCAGAAATTTAAATGTAAATCTAAAGATCATCAGGCCTAGTAGTCAAGACTGCTATTTCAAAAAGGTCATCTTCTTACATGCAAAACATTTAGAGTGAAATCCAAGCCTTGGCAAGTCTCCTACTGATCTCTTTTATTTCAGATGCATATACTGATCAGGAAAAACACTTTTCAGTGAGGTAGGAATTGAGCTGGAAATGTAACTTTATGAATAAAAGTCTTACATGTTACTGCTACGAGATTTTCCTTTTGTATTTCAGGTTTTAGACTGAATACTATTTTTTTAATTCTCTGAAAATTTGTATTTAGTCACCAATGCTACTTTATGGCACTTTCTTCAAATCTAGCTTCTATATTGGGAAAAAAATCTTCTGCAGACATTTTAAATTTTAACCTGATTAACTCAGTTATTTTGATTTATTTTTTGATTGCCTTCAGGTACCTGGCCCATTCCAATTAATTACTACAGATGATAAAATAATAATCTTATTAGCTGGAAGCTGCCGCTACCATGGTACCATCATTTAGTATACTACAAAGAAGTCATGCAGAAATGAAAAGTTTTAGAGAAATTTTAAATATACACAAATTACTGGAAATATGAGCTTAGTTTCCATATCTACAAAATGTCTTTTATAGCTGAATTTTATAGTGTCTGAGGACCAGGATCTCCAAAAGAGTAGACCAGAATTTGGACAGGAAATGTGCTACTGTACTCCATAGTTATCAGCAAAAAACCCTAGAACAAAACACCCCTACAAGCTAAAAGTAGAAAGTCAGACAAGTTAGAGTTGAACAAGCATGTGCCACCAACTGTACTGAAAGGTCCCTGTGTTATCTCATCTATTACTATAAAAATTAAAAGGCTAAGAACTCACTTGTATGTGATATTTCTAAAAACCACATTTTTAATTCCACAGTAAATTTGTCAGACACTGAAGTTTAATTCTTTACATATTTCCATTCAGTCTGGGAAATGGTTTGGGAAAGGAGATAGTTATATCCTTTCCATCAAACAGGGTGAAAACTGTAAGCTCTATGTCAGGCAGAATGTTGCTTTCTCCAATGATGAACATCCCTTTATTTCAGGATCAGCTAAAAAAAGATTTGAATGATGAAAAAATTGTGAAATGTTATAACCTTTTTGTTGTTGTTATCTTTGAAATGAGTCAGTTCTGAAGTTCTTTCATTTACAATTGAAAATGTGAGTGAAAGGGTGAAAAACGTTTTTGAAAGTTGCAAACACTTTGGATACTAAGAGAAATCGTTTTAGTTTGGTTGCAGAACATTTTAAAAACCATTTTCACCAACTAGAAAAATCAACTATTCTCAAAGCCTTTTGTGCAGAAAAAAAAGTATGGGTTAGAAAGTCAGGGTAATGCCTCTGAATTGAGAGTCTGAGTTGGAATTTGAGTTTGCCAAAGAGATCTCTTAGTGCTGCTGGAGAATTGCTGCCTGTTTACTGGAAGTATATGCTCGTTTAAAAATACAGGGGATCACAAATGAGATGTTTTTCCAAAGTTCTTAGGCTACTCAGTTTCTCCTTCTATATCTAAGTTAAAAGTATCTCTTCTTGTTTGGTGTATGGCAAGTACAAGTCTACGTATTAAGCAAACTATCAGTTCTGCTTTAACTTAATTTCCTTTCTCTAATCACGATACATATCAAGATGACAACAAGCATTCCTCAAAATAGCAAGGACCAAATCCATTATCCTCTGAAGAAAACTGCTTGGCGTTTGTGAATTTTAAACACCATTCTTAAATGTAGTCAGGGATTGTGGTGAGGCATGATTGTTCTCAGCCAAGCAACACAGGATATCAGTCTGTAAAAGATGGGGCAGGGATGCTCTATAGATCACAAAATATGTCTTAAATTACTGACAGTCACATTTTGCTGGTGTAAAATTATGAACTCTTCTGTTTTCCTTTATTTTTAATCATTAATAGCACAGAACATAGTCACCTAAGGGTGTTTTTCTTTTGCACGGACCAAGGACGAAGTTGTTTTCCACTTTTCACAGACCTTCTGGAGAAACCTGTAATTAAATAAATCAGAATTTAGATTCTGTATCTGTAGACTTGGGGCTGCAGTTGCTAGAGTTTTACTTCACCCCAACAGTGCAATATTAGAAATTATTTCATTTTCAGCAGTTTTCTGAAAAGTCTAATCTTTTACCTAAATAGGAGTATATGTGGCGGAAGGGCTAGAGCAGTGAATTCCAACTTGTGTGCAGACATACTGAAGGAGGCAGCTCTGTGACGGAGGGCTGGAAGAGACTGGTGATGCAATTTGGAAAATGGTACGTGGAAATTTTCAATGCTCTTGACTAAGAGCACATGCTATAATTCCTGGGCCACCTTAGAGAAATACTTCTCTTGACAGGCTTACAAGCTCAATCAATTGCTGTGAACTCTAAAAAGAAACATTAGAGACTCATGTAAATGCTTTTACTATTTACAATCATAGATTTAATTACATTCCACTTAATTACAGTGGAGTACTGTTGATGCCTGTCTTCTCTTCATCTGTCTCCTGTCAGTCTTAAAACAATTTCATCAACATGCCTGGAAAATAAGCTTTTTAGAAAACTTCCTATCAAAGCTAGATGAATTGGATTCTTAAAAAAAAAAAAGGAATGACATTAAAATAGTCAATTGTACCTCTAGGTTTTATAGCATACATAATATTTATCAAATTAAACCTTGTCAATAGTAATTATTTTGTTTTGGTAATAACTGCACCATGCTGCCTTTTCTTGTGTTACCATAATTTCTTCCATCTCAGGACTATCAAATCATCAAACCTAAATATGTGATACACCTTTTATGTAGCATTTTTAAAAATTTATTTTATGGCAACTTTATAGGACTTCTCTTTAAAAACCTCCATGAATCTTATTGCCAAAGAAGAACTATTGAGGTGGTTGCTTTTACAGCCATTTCATTGCTTACTTTCTTAGCATGCACATGCTTTATTTTGTATTTTGCAAGAATTTTAAAGCATCTTGTCAAAGAAAAAGTAGCTATATTTCCATAATTGCATGTATATGTATATGTATATGTATATGTATATGTATATGTATATGTATATGTATATGTATATGTATAGTAGCAGTTCACTGTCCTTGCTACTGTTTGTCAAGTTGCGTTGGGTTAAGTTCCAATGGTAGTAAATAAATCTTTGAATTCTTTAATATAGTGAGGTGCAGTGAGAAAAATCTACGGCACAATATTACGTGAATTATCTGTCAAGACACTTCAAATCTCTCTGAAGATAGAGTGGAACTAATGAATTACTAATATTCACTGTTTCTAAGGCATGTGTTTAAAGCCCTAGCTATGTCACAGATCAATACTTCAGAGTAACAAGAAAAAGGAGGAAAGTATTCCAATGATGAGACCAAAAATCAATTGTTCTCTGTGAGACTTGATCTATATCAGCAAGTCAAATTGAGATGCACCAAAATGTTGACAGAGTATCTTTGAACAGAAACCAAAACCAAAATAAAACATTAAAGTAACTAGAAATTGAAACGGGAAGATGACAATGTCATCATTGATTGCCATACTGAAGTCAAAACCATTATTTTTAGCTTCCTTTAGTTTGAGCTTTCATTCATAGATACACTTTTAAGTGGTTTCTCAGATGTCTTTTAGCTATTTTAGTCAATGAATAAAAAAGGTTATATCTCCATTGTATCAAAAGAAAAAAAAACCCAAACAACAAATCAACTCTAAATTAGTTTTAGAATTTAGTTTGGATTTGTAGTGATAGGGGAAGAAATCAGATTCAGTGTGTATATTATGGTACCTAATGCAAGGATCTCTAAGTAGAATTTCAGACCTACATTGAGTAAGGTGTGTAAACTGTCATTACACTGGGGAAATCTACATTCTATTGTGAGAATAAAACTTAGATGTCCTAATCTTTAAACTATATTTTAGCTATGTTGTTTTACATTGTTATTCTTCTTGAAGCTAAAGGGTGATTGTTTGAGACAGTCACGCAAAAAGTCTCCGGCTCCTTTATGGAGGGGTAAATAAAAGGTGGCATGAGATCCCTGTGATGATCTCTCTGAGCCTGAATTTGGTAATTTTTGGCTATCGTGCAATTTGCTTAATTCAGTTTCTTTTCTGTGACCAAAATAAGAGAAAAATAATTGACAAAAGGCTTGAGGATTGACTGGTTTACAGGCTATGTATGAGGCTTTCAGGATACAGTTATCAAAAGACTACAGACATCAGTAACCATCTAGACTAATGAGCTGAATTTATTGGGGACCATCATCTATGGTATTAAACCCTTATCTACTAAGCAGAACAACCTTGCAGCTGCCTAATGAGAACAATACTTAACCTATGTGAACCCCTGAACAGTGCTTGGGAGGTGTTTGGAGCAGGGAGAGCTGACTTGGGCCAAATCACCCCAGCAACTGTTATAAAAATTTAGAGTTCTATGCTGATTGCTTCAGGGCCTGGAAATATATCTTTGTACTCTTCAGTTTATTACTAGAGATACAGGTTGTGTGTTTCTCTAGCAACATATTTATAGAGATGTATAAAATGCTGAGTGTTCCTATGCTGTGGCTGAAGATGTATTTGGATGCAATAAGACCAGCATGCCAAAAGATATTTCAGATACCTCTTTAAAGAAAATGAGCAAGATTGAGACTCTATCTAGATGTGCAAGATTAAATATTGCAGAAGAATGCTGCAGACGAGGATCAAAACTATAGAGATAACAGAGTTTTAAAGGAAAGATCTTAGAAAATATCCAATTTTCAGTTACTTCAGCAAAGTCAGGATAGCACTGCTATATCCTTTTCTCTCAATAACACTAAATTGATGAGAAATAGAAGATGCCTAAAATGTGCATAATTTGAACTGAATCTTCCTTTTAAAATATCCAGCAATTTCAGAAATTTAATCTATAAATTTTGTCATATAGATTACTTTTTTTCATCCTCTTATGCCTCCTCCTTTGATTGTTTTGAATTATCTTTTTAAAAGTTTTTTAATACTTTATTTTTCAAGTTTTACTTAGTTGGAAGGATAACATACTTAGCAATGCCTATTTCACTTCTCCTGAAGTAAAGCAATTAAAACTTGCTGCACCTTCAGTTTGTGTGTTTTGTAGATATCTGTCAATATTCCCTACCTGGATTTTCTTTTTCTCTCCTGTGTATTTTACGTGTGTATTTGCACTTCTGCAGGAATTTGAGCAAGGCCTGAATGTTAAGCAGAGAGAATGTCTGTCACAAAATCCGAGTAACAGAATGGTTGAAGCTGGAAGGAATCTCTGGAGGTGATCCTGTCCCCAGCCCCTTCTTAAGAAGGTCACCTAAAGTCATTTGCCCAGGACCATATCTAGATGGCTTTTAAATACCTCCAATGTAGAAGTCCCCATATCTCCTTGGGCAACTTGTGCCAGTGCTCTGTCAACCTCATAGCAAAAAAGTGTTTCCTGATTTTCAGGAAACCTCCTGAGAGTTTCAGTTTGTGACTATTCCCTCTGATGCTATCACTGGGCACCATGGAAATGAGTGAACTTACATCTTCTCCCAGTCACCTGCCCTTCATTCTTTTAAGATCTCTGCACAACCTTCCCTTCTCCAGGCTGAAAAGTCCCAGCTTTCTCACTTTTCCTCATATGCTGGATGTTCTAGTCCCCTAATCATTTTTGTGGGTCTTCTTTGAACTCTCTCCAGCATGTCCATGTCTGTCTTGTACTGAGAAGCCCAGAACAGGACCCAATACTTTTAAGATGGCCTCACAGCACTGAATAAATGTGAGGAATGGCTGACTCACATTCCATGTGGTGTCCACCAGGACCCCCAGGTCATTTTCTGCCAAGCTACTCTCCTGCTGTGCAGCTCATGGCACATTTGGGTACCTGGGCTGGTTCTTCCCTGGGTGCAGGCCTTCACAGTTTCCTTTGCTGAACTTCTGGAGGTTCTTGGCAGCCCATTTCACCACTCTGTCATGTTTCCTCCAAATGACAGCACAACCCTCTGGCATATCAGCCTTTCCTCTCCATTTGGCATTTGAAAAGTTGCACTCTGCCCCATCATCCAGATCATTAATGAAGAATATTAAACAGGAATTACTCCAGTTTTGATCCTTGGGGTACACGACTAGTCACTGGCCTCCGTCTAGACTTTATGCCACTGTCCATCACCTCTGGGGCCAGCCATTCATCCAGCTTTCAATCTGCCTCACTGTGTGCTCATCCATCCATGACTTCACTTTGGGAAAGACACACTGACTACTTTTGATGACCTCCTCATTCTTAATATGCCTGGAAATAGTTTCTGGAATTACCTTCCCAGGGACCAACCTGTAGTTCCTCAGATCCTATCTCTTACCCTTCTGGAAGACGTTGGGGACATTTGCTTTCCTCCAGTTTTCAGGCACTTCTCTCAGCCACCATGACCAATGCCAAGTTTCTTAACTACTCCTTGGCCTGATCTTCTTCCACTAAGAGTCCAGCTCCAACTTTTCCTCCTGGAATTCCTGAAGGCTAGTCTTGTTATTAAAGAGTGAGACAAAGAAGGTATTTGGTCTTTCCATTTTTTCTGTGTCCTGAGTCCTGTGTAACCAGGTCCCCAACTCAGTGAAGAATTAGCCCACATTTCCTAGTCTTCCAAGTTCCAGATCCTGTTGCATCAGGGTCATGTCCTGCACAAGGACAGATTGTGATGTTGGAAATGGTTATGTCCTGCTGTGCGAGGGCCAGGGCAAACCAACGGACCTGTGCAAGACGTGGAAATGCCAATGGTCTCTCCTCAACATACACAGGTCCTGGTCTGACGGTCTTGGTAATGCTGTCTGTGAGACTTAGCACCATCACGGGCAGTGGCAGTGGAGGAACAGAACAAAAGGCTTCATAGACAGCAGGTCCTGGACACATCTGCCTTCTCTATTCTAGTTTAGGGATGGTTCTTGGCTGAGGCCAGACAGGACATAGAGTTGGGAGGGACCACCCACAAACTATAGCTTGTCCTGGATAATTTCTATATTATAAACGCAGTAATTGATGAGTAGCACATGTTTAGAAAGAATAGCAGGAGTGAAGCTGAAAATAGAATACTTCAAAGCATTTTGCTTTGGTGAGTCTGGTGATGCCAATAGACAGGTTTTTATAACCTGGTTTTGAGCAGAATTAATTTTATTCTTGTTCATGACCCCAAAATAAAAATAAAAATAAGATCACAGTTATGGTAATTATGGTATTGGTTTTTTGTTTCAGTGAACTTGGCCTGGTAATTAGAGAAATAGAAGTCTTTGTTAAAACTCGAATTCATGTGACACTGGTTACTAATAACACAGGCAAAATAGGAAATTCTGGCAACACTGAGTGGATTGGAATGATAGTTGAATTAGCACAGAGTGTCCCTGATATACATGTTGGTAATGTATATGCCACCACTTGCAAAAATAATTTGCTAGAGTAGGTGGTATTTGTCACACAATGTATAATACTGTTTCCTTTTTAAGGTAATGAAAAAGTAAATTAATGTCCTCAGACCAGAATGGAATACAGGCTTTAATAGCTTTATTAACTCAAACAGTGGCTTCAGTTCACAAAATCTAACACTTAAAAGAGAAAAATATTTGCATGTGACCTGACTTATTCTTTATTTGTGCCTTTATGAAAAAAAAAATTAAGAAAATCTAACCATCTTTTCCAACTGATAGCCTTTATTTATTACTTTCCAAGCAATAGCCTTTATTAAGACAAGACAGCTTGATTCATCAAGACAGCAACACTGCAGATACTTCCAGTGATTCTTACTCGTATTTCTTTTACAATAAGTTAATCAACTATGTGATCTAAAAATTCGAAGTTTTAATTTTCTGACACTTTTTATTGAAGAGCAAGTTACATGTAAAAAAATCAATGACAGACTCCTATAATTTTTTTCCCAAAAATACCTTCCGAGGAAAGTAGAAAACTTATCAGGGATTTTCTTTAGTCATATGGATTGGGTCTTGCCATTTGGCTCCAGAGATTGATTGCAGAGAAAAAATATTACAAGGTTCAACTACCATCTCTGGAGGGGAAAAAAATTGATTTTTCATGAAATTGCAAGGTTTTAGTCCTGAAAATTGACAAAAATTAACATTTGGCTTGTTTTTAGGAGTATTGTGTACTGAGAAGGATGTGCTTCAGGAATTTTGTATCAAGAAATGACTTAATATTTTAACTCCAAAATCTCTTGTTCTTAGTTCCTTAAAATGGAAGAATTTACATCTGTCCTCCTTGTGAAGAACAAGTGAAAAAATACTACAAAAAGAGCTAGAAAGGTTGCAAAAACCTGTTAAATTATAAGTATCTTAAGACTGAACTTCAAGTTAAGTCTATTTGTGAGTTTAAATAGTTTAACGAATGGATTTAAAAAGTAAGTATATTAGTATTAAAATTAACTGCTGAATTGTAGGCTGTGCTAACTGAATTGTGTGAAGACCATGAAATTTATTTTCCTTGAAAGCAATGTATACAACCTGACAACAAAAATGTCTAAAATTTACAATTGTCCCTACATTATGAATTGCTTCTCCTTATTGCTGTGATGCAGTCCTCAGCCTTTCTGCCACAACCCCCAAAATGTACATTTCATGATCATATTGCTACAGTGCAATTTTATCACAGTGGAAAAAAAGGACAAATAAAACAGATTTTGAAAAAATTCCCTGGGACAACCAGATAGAAATTCCACTAATGTGAAGTTTTAGCAACTCTTCAAAATGTGACTACACTTTTTTTAAAAATAGTAATTGTTTAAATGCTGTACACAAGGTAAAGATTTCATTACAGTTTCAAAAAAAAAAACAAAAACAAACAAACAACAAGAGCAAAAAAAAAATAAACACAAAAAAAACCCCAAAAAAACCTTCAAAACCAACAAGCAAACCCACCAAAAAACCAAACAATAAATGAAGCAAACATTGGCCATTAGGATCTCAGCCTTATCTGACATGTCTGGGATAGTACCTTAGAATTGTCTCCAAAAAATCCACAAAGTCTTTATTTTCCATGTTAATTATATCTTATCAGTTTTCTGAACAAATGACAAAATATATGCTAAGTTTTATCCAGTGTTGCATTGAAATTTATACAATAAGGAAACTTTAAAGGGGTTTTGTTTGCTTATTTGATGACAAACTTGCTATGTGTAGATTTAGTGTTTGCTTCACATAAATACTCGTCTGCAAATAATGTTGTACATGTACAGAGTAAATATTCTTAGATTTGCAACAAATATTTTGATTTTTATTCAAGATGCACATTTGAATCATAGCCTGCTGCCATAATCAATGTGATTACATATTAAGAGCAAAATTTTTGTGACATAGCATCCACTAACCTTTCCCTAAAAAAATCTCCCAAAATGGAAATTTCAACCATGTTCCAGAAAGCCATCATTCAATCCAGAGCAAACACGTATGAACACCTGCTCTTGCACACTGGAGAAGTCTCAGAGGCAAGAAAAGAGGCTGTCGTGTGAATCCAAGGATTACTCAGCAATGCCTACTGGCGTCTTGAGCAAACACAATGTGTCTTGCTTAAAACAGATGCAGGTCACGTTCTCTGGGCCAACATGTGCAGACAAGACTGCTGAATTGCCATCTGTGCTTAATCTGTCACTGAAGAGCAAACAAGGCTGTTCCAGCCTTTCAAAGGAAATGCTGACTGGTAGGAACATGTGCAGCATTAAAAGCCCTCCAGGACTCTGTTCACTTATGCCTTCTGTTTGATTGCTTCTTAATCAATTATTTGGTCAAGATACGTATCTTAATCAGTGTAGGCATTTATTTAAAAGATTAATTGCTAAAAAAACAGGAAAAAAATCCCCTTGAAGATTTTTTTACAGTACACTACAGCAGTTATGTAATTTCTGAACATGTCTGTTCTAATTAGCCATCTTCTTCTTTAAAAAGTCCTAGGTTTTTAAAACATGGGTCTCTAAATTACATGCTCTGGGATGTAAAAATGTACAAGAACTTTCAAGCTACTTTAATATGTTATCTAAGAGTGTTTTTTAGAGACAATTCACACCAAAACATGGTTCCAGGAGAAATGTTCTGCCAAAACCATTAGTTTTCCAGTGAGTTTTTTAGTCCTCTTTTCTACAGTAGAGACACTTCTGTGGATTAAAAGTAGACTCTACCTTGCCAAAATCTTTCTCTTCTCTGAAACTCTCCTACATATATACTAATTCATGCAGCTCTCTCTATCTTATTGCCATCACCAAAGAAAGGATGTAATTTCAAAACCATGTATTATGACTCAGCTACTGCAGCAACTAGAAAAACATATCAAATTACTTTCTCTCTAGGGGCAAGACATCATGTTGATAATTAGGCAAAATGGCAGAAAAAGCTGGTGGGGAGATCAAAACAAATCTGCATACATTTTAAATAATATGGATGATGTATATCTGTATAAAGTGACAGAGTTCCACTGATATAAATGGCTCTCTTACTAATATAGCCTGAAAATTAAGCTTGATGTGTTTTGGATTTTTGTAATTTATCTAGCAAGCTGCTCAGCTGCCTGCTATCATGGGCTGGGTGCTGAGGGCAGGGAAAGAAGATAAAATATAGCCAGGAAGTTTAGCTCCTCAGGCAGTTAGACGGTCTTCCTTCCCGTGAAGTCATATGAATAGTAGAATAATTCTGTTTCACCTTCCATTATGCCACATACACACAGCCAACGGGACAATTTGCTAGCCTTTAAGTCTTCATAAGCTTGGTTACCTATGAAAGATGCAATATTATGAAGACAAAGACTTCTCAGAACAGTTTATTGTTTCTCTCTGCCAGTGCATGAAGCTCTTGTGAATCTTCCATGATCTCAGACATTTTCTGGCCAAGCATGCCCCTTTTTCTGAAAGTTACTGTTATAGTTTGATTTACTCCTGTGTCCTCTAATAATGTGTTATAAGTAGATTTTCTTCTACATTTAAGAGCAAGGTATCTTGAACCTTTATTTAACTGAGCCTAAAAAGGAGAAAATTCAGCCCTAAAATGGTAAAACAGTTTTTTGCATCAAACTGCCAAATTCAGTGGCATATTGCACCAGCTACTGGTACCTTTCTAAACAATTTTTCTCTTTTTTTTTTAGGCTGTGGGCATAAAATAATGACTGTACTCAATGAATTCAGGATGGTTTCATACTCTCAAGCTCTATGCCATAGAGATAATGACATTTAAAAAATCAGTCCATAGATTTTTTTTAAGTCTCCAAAACAATTCTAAAGTCGCTTGTATGCACTCTTTTTGCCCTATCCAGATAAAATGGCAGCCTAAAAAATAAAAAAAAATCCCCCTAAAAATCCCCCAATTCCTCTCTTAAATCCCCCAGAAAATGCCCAAAATCCCCCCAAAAATTCCCTGTAAATAGAAATGAAAAAATATTTGGAAACATATCTATAACATTCATAACATTCATATGTCAATGTAACATACAATGTTCCATTTTTCTTTTAGTGGAATCTCTCCTCTATCACCATTGTTGTTTTCTGAACAGTGACAATTTTTCATCGTGAACCTGAACTATGTTTTCATTTTGACAAACTGTGTTTTCAAGCAAGAAAATGCTCTGTTGGGCTCTCTGACTAGCTCTGCATACTAGAGATGAGCAGATGGAAAGCTTGTACTACTCCCACCAGCAGTGAGATTCAGAGGGTGAATGCTTTTCACTTCCCATGAATTTTTACTGGCTTCAAATTCTCTCCTCCCACTCTCAAACCACAATACTCACTCTTTGGGGCTGAAACCAGCCTTTTCTCTTGTTTTTCAGTTCTTGCTTCACAGCAACATTCAAAAAGATTCCCCACCTGAAACAAGAGCTGGGTTGACCCCTGGATACATGGACATTTTTATTTCTTTTGCTGTGTGAATCCAGAGTTTTCTAAACAGTTGATGAATAGATTAAAAATGCTGGCATATCCAGCAGCCTCTAGTAAAAGAGTGCTGGTTTTTTCTGTAGAAAAATCAAAGTTCAAATTTGTTTGGCAACTCTCTTATCACCTTTCAGAATGCCAGGACTAGAATGGAGATTGAAATTCAGGTTTTATATGGCTGAGGGAAGATTATTCGTGCTTTCTTGAACTATTTTGTTTCTTAACCCTTAAGGCTATTAATTATTATTTAGGAGACTTGTCCTAAAATGGCTGTCCCTTTCCTGCCCAAATAGTGCGATGCCTTAGTGCCCAGGTGCCATTTGTTAGGGAAATTGAAAGGACATTTTGAGTTTAATCTCTTCCTTTCAGGCTGCAGTGGTGCTAAAAGCTCTGCTGAACAGAGACGGGTTTCAGTGCCAGGAATGAAAGCTAGGATCTGACAAAAAGCTGCAATCGCAAATAAAACCTTTTTGCTGCAAAGGGCCTACCACTTTCGTGGTGACAAATACATGTTGAAGTGACAGTGCCAAAAGGCGCTGCTGCCCTGTTCGGCAGCTCCCGAGCGCAGCGGAGTGGAGGAGCAGCAGCCATCCCCTTCTCCTTCCCCCTTCCCCTTCCTCCTTCCCCCTTCCCCTTTCCCCCTGGCAATTACTCATATACAGAAGGAATAAAAGAAAAACACTAAAACCTAACAGCACAG
>PYHW01010644.1:3802798-3823961 GCA_013186435.1 Turdus rufiventris | reverse complement strand
GGGAGGGGATTTACATTCTCCATTTCAAAGAGAAGCTCCTGCCTTTCTCAGCAGACACCTGTCCTCCAAACTGAAACAGCAACTTTTTTGTTCTTTGTCCATATATAAGCCACACCTGATTATAAGCCACACTTTGGGTTCAGACCAAAATTTTAGTCAAAATTGTGCGGCTTGTATTCGTGAAATTAATGTACTCTTTTTTTTCTAACACTCAAAAAAGCCTCCATTCAGATGTTTCCTGAAATACATGTTGGGATTTTAAAAAAATTTAATCAGTTAGGCTTTCTCTTTTCGGTATAACAATAATGTACTTAAAAACCTTCCTGAATGGGATATATGAACCTGAGGGGAACATAGGGTCTCTAAAAATAAATATCTGGAGTAACAATTTTGACCACTTTGGCATATGCAATGCTAACCTTCTTCTGGTTCTTATTCTTCTAAGCCTCTCTTTGTGTGTGTGAATAATTAGACAGTAGGCAGCAGGCTTAGAAGTACATATATATATATTTATTTAGGGAACTGAATGTCAGGCAGTTCCCTGCTCTTAATAGCTGATGATTTTACAAGTCAGACACTTTCCTTGTGCTGTCACTCCGGTTTAGGTTTCACACGAGATATGGTCTTGGCACTTGCAGTCTTGGCGGGCATTCTGTGTGCTCTCCTCTTCCTCTTCTGCTGATGTGCTATCAGTGGAAGGGAAATCATCCATCAGAGCGAAATCCTCATCTTCAGTGCTGCAGTCAGTATCTTCTCCAGACACCTCCCCTGCCGCTTCGTTTTTGTCCATGTTCCTGTACTGGTGGTAGCTCATGTAGTATCGGTCATTTTTGTGGGGTGTGCACATCCCTGGCAGGCGGTACCCTGCCAGGTTCATGGGCCGGAGGCGCGTCCTTGCCTCTTTCTGTATTGCTGCTGGCAACTGTGAGGTTGTGATCCAGCGGCGCTTCTTGGCGTTCCAGAGCAGTTCTGTCTTTTGATCACTGCCACTCTGCTCACCTGCCTGGTCTTGGTGGAGGGGCTCAGTGCATTGTGGTGGTTGGTGCTTCCAATTCCTGCTGCAGTTGTGATCCTGCCACTGTGCCTTCCCAGGCTGCTTCTGCTGTGGTCCACGCCCAGGTCTGCTGGGCTGGCCACCCTGTCTCTCACAACCATTTGAGGAAGATGCACAGGGCTCCTGCTCCATGAGGTCCTTCTCTCTCTTCCGTTGATCATCTCCGTTAACGTGCCTACTGCCCCTGTGCTTCCATTCCTGCTGTTGTCTCCTGCCAACCCTGTTGCTACACAGGAGCACAATGAGCATGTCTCTTGCCTGTACTTGCTGGCACTGCCTTGGTCTCTTGTCCTTGTCCTGACCTTGCTGTGTCTTGTTGCGCTGCCCAGCAGTGACTGCAGCCAGTAGCATGGCACGGCTGGGAGAGCTGTGCTGGTTTTCCCTCCAGCTGCGGCCTGGGCCTGCGGTAACGGCCCCATGGGGGGTGTTCACCTGGCAGACCCGTGAGGGAGCCTTGCACCTTGCCCTCACCATGCTGACACCCTGCTGTCCTGCACAGGCTCTTCGTGTGGGCACTCTGTGACAGACGGCGTTGCCGCCCTGCCTGGAGGAGCCGGTGGCACTTGGCAGTGACATGGAGCTGGTGACAAGGGCACCGTCCATCAGTCAGTATGGGGCTCCCTCCCGTGAGGGCCCTGCAGGCCCAGGCCAGGCCTCGCTGGAACAAATCCCATCTCTGGCCCAGATATCATTGCCAGCCCTGATACCATCACCAGCCCTGCTCTTGGCTTCCCTCCAAACACCTCATGGGACTGAGGGAAAGTTGTCCTGAGCGCCAGTGAAGAAGGGTGTGGAGGGACTAAGTAGCTGTCATGAGCTGGCACAGAAAGTCAGCACCTTCAAAAAGCCTTTCTTGCCCTCATGACTCAAAATTCTGCATCCAGACCTTCATTGCAGCTGTTGAAATGAATTCCTATGTTTTCAGTGTGCAAGGTAGAAAGACAGGCATATCATACCAGGCTTAGCTCAAGATTAATTTTCTATACACGTTATATTTGCATAACACCAGGTACTATTTGTAGAATCCCTCTTGTTGGCTTTTTGTGATACAGAATAAAAACTAATAAATAACAGAATCACAGAATGGTGTGACCTGGAAGGGATCTTAAAGATCATCTAGTTCCAATCTCCCTGTGATGGGCAGGCACATTCCCATTAAACCAAGCTTCTTGAAAACCCCAACCTGGCTTTGAACACTGCCAGGGATGTGTATTTTAAAAGAAAATAAAATCACTATTTTATTTTTTGTTAAAATGTGTCTGCTATGGTGTGTTAAAGTTTTATAGATGATAGCTAGCTGAATAAAAGAGTGTCCTCATTCTCACCACACAAAGATAAGGATAGGAATTTTGGGGCCGTGTTTGTCTTTGGAAGTTTGCACATTTGCATTGTTATAGGCGGGTTTTTATGGTTTTAGGCTCCCCGTCCACTGATACTGTCAAACCAGGCTTATGGTTTCATAGTATGTAATGCATATCCACATTTAGACTAGAAACCATGTTTATCTTTTGCTGAGAGATATCATCAAGGACTCTGAATTTTTCTGTGTAATGATTAGACCATCTGTACAGTGTCATGCCTTGCAACATAAATTGTTCTGATGGCATTTACAGTCTACTTATTTAAATACAAAATAAGAAAAATATTAAATTTTTAAATATATATATATAATACTTGTTTGCAATATGCTATACAAAAAGGAGATATTCCTCTTTTTTAGTTTTTTTTTTTAGTTTTATTTTCTAGGTCGATTTAAAAACCCCAAACAAAATACCATAGCCAACCAAACAACCCCCTCAACAAAAAACAGAACCAAAAAAATTTACATAATCTTCCTTTGTTTTTTTCATCAAAGAGTTTTTTATTTCCTCAGTTTTCATTAAATGTGAAAGGAAAAAAAATGTGCATAGGGTCAAGTTTGCCAAACAAGTAAAGAGAAGACCCATCTACCCTTAGTGTCAGGCTTTGGTATGATTTGAAGTGTCACTATTTATCAACACACGATGGCAGTAGCGGTCCATGGAATCATTAGCGAACGCTGTACATTATTGAAACAGTAATCTGCTTAAGGCTTTTTTTCTAGAGTCTTTGCTTATGAATATTGACAGTTCTGAGCCCAGCTCCATGGAGAAATGGAACAAAAAACCGAAACAAAACAAAACAAAACAAAACAAAACAAAACAAAACAAAAAAGCCCAACCCACCACCCCCCAAAAAAAGTTCACGGTCTTTTCTTGATCAAGTGACCAATCCCAGATACCGTTTGTGATCCCAAACTCCACATAAGAAGTGGCCGATCGGTGTTTTCATTAACGACAATGACTTTTGGGAAAAATTTCTGGCTTACAGTGTTAACTGTAGCAGGTTCTGTAGTTATTCTTTATCTCCTGGTCAGATTGTAGCATTTTGGGGCTCTTAAATCAAAGATGTCTCTAGCAGCCCATTAAGCTGATAACGCTCCCTTATCTGTAATCAGTTTTGAGTGAGGTATCAAAAGTGCTTACTGGAGAGCCATATTGTCTAAGCAAATATAACTTCACTTCTTTCAAAGCTCTTCATTTCCATTGCATCAAGGAAAAGTCTTTTAGACACGTAGCCTAACCCTCACAATTATGAGTTTGATTTAATGTCGTTACTTGTCTCCTTGTTGGACTCAGATAGCTTCAGCATTTCTGCAGAACATGTCTTCATGGATTTACTTTCAGGTGAGATCTTTAATAGAAACTAGACATTTTACATCAACTCCCTGTAACTTCAAGTAATTTCATGGTTGAGGTTCTCATGGGTCTCCCAAATCAAGTCTGTGGCTGAAGGAATATTTCTACTAGTTAATGGATTGTGCTGCTGAGGTAATCCTGTGTGCTTCCCAGCTCCAGAACCCAGCAGCAGAAATAGCTGCATCACTCCAAAAAATCCAAGTAACAGAATTACCAAGAAGATCTCAAGGGTAAGACAGCTCTGTTGTTTCAGACACCTTATGCTCTCCCAGCACTCTTCAGCTCCCCAGGCCAAGAAATTATTCACAAGTTCTTGATTTCTCCTGTGAAGGTCCTTGCAGACATTCTTAAAAGATGTCAAGCACACAACTGCTGCACTGAAGATAAAATATATGAAATGTAATAGCAATCTTTTCTTTTAAAACCAGCACTGGTTTTACTTTTGTGATTCACTAACAGGAGCTTTTCTGAGAACTTTTCCAGCAGAGGCCAAGTGGCAGAAATTATTCCTGAAGAGAGAGGACTCTGCTCACTCCCATGACTTTGGTATGTGTCTGGACAGGAATGGTAGAAAGCTGTAGCAGATTGGCCCATACATGATTCAAATGTAAGCTTGGCATTGTTGCTGCTACTAGCTACTAACCTTCAAACTGTTATCTGAAGTGGGAAGAGCAGCAACTGTGTTACCTCTGATAGCAGTCTAATGTGGTAAGGGAAAGTACATGCGTACACCCACAAAAAACGGAAAATATACAGCTCTCTATACAAGAGCTCAGGGGCTGATTCACAAAACCTATGAACTCTCTGGTTAGATTTTCACAACCAAATAAGATCTGCATTAGATGAATACAGTTGACCACTACACAAGAGAGGGAGCTCTGGTCTGTGGTTTTGGAGTTTCTTCCAAGGCAGAGTTCAGAGAGATTATATTCCATTTAGTATTTCTTGACTTCTGAAGCACAACAGTTGTTTTTTATTTATGGTATACCCATTTCTTGCTGTCCTTGATCTGAGAGGATCTTGCAAAACAGTCTTGACGTTGCAGATTTGCCCCATGGAATATGCTCAGGGATCAGACATCTGAATATCCATATTCCTTTGTATAACTGAGGTGTGCCATACTTTTCATAATTAGCAAGGCTTGCTCTGACCAACACAAATCTTCTCTGAACCAAATGTGCTATTGGCAGCAAATCCATCCCCATGGCATGGAACTTGACCTCTGCATAAGAGCTCAGAGGCTGATTTAACTTACTGCAGCAACTGTGGAAGGGGCTTTAGTGCTCTCTCTTATCTCCCCCTCAACCTTTGAATTTTTATCTTTCCCTGAGCACACGTGTTCTGCTGGGAACATGATGAGCTGATGATGGCATGAGAGGTGGCATGTGGATAGAAAGGAAGGGCTAGAATTTCTTGAAATAAAACTAAATGAAGCTAGGCTCTAAGACTTTTGGAATTTTGCTGCCCTCCCTCTGCCTTTCAGCAAGACAGGAAAGAACAACAATGATCCATCTCTGCTCTCAATACTCTCTTGCTTCATCATATCACTCCATGTCCTATCCTTACCTCATCTTACCTCCTTCCTCCCAGCTCAAACTGCCAGCTTTAGTCTGTTTGATGTTCTGTGTGTGTTCACTGCTAGAAAGTGGCAGTGAAGGTGAAGAGTGAGGTCTCTGTGAACAGTTTCCATTGTCTGGCCCAACAGGAATTTATCATTTACATTTTAAATGAGCATGTATGTTCAACTAGATGAAAGGGAACTTAGATAACTTAGATAATGAACAAATACCAGATTGTCTAGGTTGATTTGTTATATTAAGGGATTTTTTTTCCCCAAAGTCTTTTATCAAATCTTTATCACTGAAGATGCGCAGGTGTTATTGGCTGCTTGTCACTATAGAACAGAATGAGCAGGTACCTATGTTTTATCTATTTGATCCTTCCTGGGGACTTCCTCTCTAAAAAAATGTATTAAGCTTCCTCCACTAATGGAGAAGAGTTATTCAAACTATCCCAAGAGGGAAATTTTCTAATCTTTACCTGGAAAACCTGTTAAACGGTAAAGCAGAGATTTTTTTGTGAATCAAGTAACTGGAAATTGAGCTCCACAAGGTGGTTTGTGACTTTGGTCTCTGAATCCTGGTCCTTAGTGTATTAAAATTTTCTCTATGTAAATATGAAGAAGGGAGGGTGGTTTTTTTTTTCCATTTTCCATGCAGAATAAAATCTAGTATTTCTTAAATAGGCTATATTATGTGAGATTTTTATTACCATATAATGTGTCAGGCAAGTTTATCAGTGATACAGAAAACAGCGTTGGGTCTCATCAACATTACAAAGATAAATTATTGCTGTAAAAATATAGATAGATTATGGGAAGATAATCTGATACTTGAGATTTGAGCTCTATATTTCATTATTGATTCAAGGAAAGATTCTGTTTTCTGAAGAAAACATGGCTTTTGGAATATTGCTAGTAATTTTCCAAAATGAAGGAGTCTTTAAAGAAAGAAGTAGAAAAATGGATGTATCTCTGAGAGAATAATATTTAATTAAAATAAAACCCAATAAATAATCAATTATGTATGCATATTTTATTTTTTTTTCTTTGTTTACCATGTAATAGTTGTGACTTTAATATGTAAAATTATTTAAATTTAGAATTCATACACTAGATCTGAACAATTCAGCAAAAAATTTGGTATGTGCATTGTTTTCATAGTAAAGTATTTTTCTTGACATTGCTAAATAAATTGCAGTTGGGTACATTGTGGATTTGTCTTTTAGCATTTCATAATCTTCTCAGTATCTCAGTAATCAATTCCAATATTAACAGAAATATTTCCCAAATCAATGATATTTGTCTAAATTCATCTAGGTTAATGCAGCAGTGAGTTGATGATTTTTCTTTAAAGATTCTTACAGCATGTGAGAGTCTTGGCTGCTGTCAAAGCTTAGATGAGGTTACCAACTGGCAAACGGGGTAGACACATGTATGCATAAGGTGTTTTGCTCAGGTTGATGGGATTACCATCCAGTCTGATGTCTTCGAGAGCCCTACGCACATAAGTAAAATCTCTCATTTTGCAGAAAGTATCTTCATGCATTTCTTGAATGTTGTTGTTCTAAAAGGAAACAAGCAAACAAAAAAGCAGCTATTACCTGAAAGTAATTTTTTACTCTGAAACACCATTTATGGATGTGTTTTCAGTGTCTGGAGAGGTATTTGTTTGAACTCAAAGGTCCAGATTGTGGCAGCAAGTCATCAACAGAGAAATCTACCAAGCAGGGGAAAATTTCCTGGCCAGTGGAAAGCTTCAAAACTAAGTAACTCAAACTATGTAGCAGAGACAGGCTTTGAAGGAGGAGCCTGGTAGAAGTATAGAGCATTTCTATTTCCAGATTATAGTGAAGAGTCTTATTAAGACAAATTTGATCCACAATAGACCAGTACAAAAATTATAGAAACATAATTATCGTCCTTTCATCTTAATATGCCTCAACCTGCAAAGGTACATCTCTAATTTGATCTGTGACAATTTCTTTTCCCTAGGCTCTCTCACATTAATATACATCCATATCTATACTGGGAAAATTGAATGCTTTTGGTTTTATTCCTTTGATTTAAATTGCTCTTACGTGCCTTATATTCACTGAGCTTCCATTCTTGAAGAAAACCATTCTCAACAATGAATTGCTGGAATACAGCATTGTCAGGAAACTGGGACTAAAAGTTCATCACCTAAAATGAGGGCTGTTTGAAAATTCTTCCCTTCTCAATTCCTTTGCTGGTCAAAAATTGGTTTAGAAAAAGTCCAGCTCATTAACTTTTTTCTGTAGCACGTAACACTGAATATTTAAGTTACAGGCAGAAACAGGTGAAAGAAAGACAGCTAGCAGGCAGAGATTTTCAATAAATTTACTTATGGAAAGATAGAGGTTAAATTATGTGAGGTACATTACATTGCTTACTGAAAGTTTTTTCCGTATGTTGTAATAAGTAAAAGTATCTGATAAACAAAACTGTAAATTGGTACTTGAGGAGATAAAGGGAAAAAAGGATCACTGGAAAAGATTTGAAAGGAAGAATTCAGAAAGAAATAATTAGATAATAGCAATTCTAGAATTTGATTTTGAAAAATATTGTATTACAAATTCTGAAAATGAATGCTTCGCTGAGCTAAATTTTACTTCTTTGAAAGACTGCGATCACTAGTTAATTTTTTGTTTCCCATACCTTGTTTAGTCAAGTAAGAAGACTTTCGGATAAACAGAAGAAACACTACGAGACAAATATTTGCCCTTCCCAGTTGTGCATACTATTTGAGCATGATCTAAGGAGCCATTTCTTTTGTAGCCTACCTGAAGATGAAGAGCTTGGAGGCTTTCAGGGAGTGGCAATGGAATGTGATCCAAGTTGTTGTCAGTGATATAAAGATGCTGCAGTTCATCCAGATTCTAGAGGAAGATTAAAAATAACCAGGGGGAAATGACAGACATATTGGAAAATCTCTGTCAGGTAAGTTCGAAATCTATCACTGCAATGAGCACCACAAAATATTTTGTTTCAGCATGATACGGAGAAAAGACAGAAATTCAAAGACAGTAATGAACATTGATTTGCATAGGCTGGGAATGTTGCCGATAAAGGTAAGGTGTTCAGATTAAAATGAAGGGGAAAATGATGTTTTACAAATATCTCCAGAATTATTAGAGATGTAATTTTAATTATGATGTTTCCCTTCTTTTGTGACAAGACTAGTCAATTTTGCAGAAGTGCATTGTGTTGAAGCAAATTATGACCGCATAAGAAATGCCTGAGCTAAAAATACATTTCTTGTTCTATTTCAAAAGGTAATTAATTTTCTCCCTTGACTTGTTGAGGGAATAAGTGCTGCAAGATCTGCTATACACTATAGCTAGGCTGCTCACGGTGGTCTTGGAAAGGTCACAGGGATCAGGAGAAGTGCCTGAGGGCTAGAGGTAAGCCAGTGTCACCTCTATCTACAAAATGGGCAAGTAGGGAGCTACCATCCATCCTGCTTCACCTCAATCCCTGGAAAGGTGGCGGAGCATCTCGTTCCAGAAGCCATCTCGATCTCCAGGGCCGACAAGAAGGTGATCAGGAGTAGCCAACATGGATTCACTAAAGGTAAATCATGCTTGACCAACCTGATAGCCTTCTAAAATGAAACAACTACCAGAATGGATGAGGGGAGAACACTGAATATTTTTTACCTTGACTTCAACAAGGTTTTTGACACTTTCTCTCATAGCATACTCTTAGCAAACACAGGAAGTGTGGGCTGGAAGAGTGGAGAGTGAAGTGGATTGAGAACTGACTGAATGATCCCATAATCATTGGCACAGTCTAAGGCGGTCTGCCACTAATGCTGTCCCTCACGGTTTGGTGATTTGTTCAACATGTTCATCAATGACTTGGGTGGAGAGACAGATGCCTCCTCAAAGCTGGGAGGAGTGGCCAAAACCCCAGAGGGCTGCCCAGCCCTCCAGAAGGACCCCAACAAGCTGGGGAGTGGGCTGAGAAGAACCATCTGAAATTCAACGAAGGCAAATGCAGGGAGGGTCCTACACCTGGTAAATAATAGCCCCACACAGCAGTATGGGCTGGGGGCCAATCTGCTGGGCAGCAGCTCCACAGAGAAGGTCCTGGGGGTCCATGAGCCACCAATGTCCTTGTGACCAAGAAAGCCAATGGAGTCCTGGGGTACATTAGGAAGAGCACTGCCAGAAAGTCAAGGGATGTGATCCTGCCCCTCTACTTAGCCCTGGTCAAGCCCAGGACAACAGAGAGACAAGGAGCTCCTTGAGCAGGTCCATTTGAGGACTACAAAGATGGTTAGGGGACTGGAACATCTCTCTTATGAGAATATGCTGCATGTCTAACCACATCCTCTGGAGAGAGGAAGAAAAGATTTTCCCATCACACCCAAACTTACTTTAAATGCCTCGTTTGGTATCCCTCTGCGACCAAGCCTGTTCTTACTAACATCAATGAACGTTAATGTAGATGGTAACTCAGGGAGTTGCCTTATCCTATTGTCACGGAGCACCAACTCCTGAAGCTGGGGCAATCTTCGGAAGGCATCCTTGTGGATATCTGATATGAAGTTTGCAGTCAAATCGATCCTCTTTAAATGGTCTGGCAGAGAAATAAGATACAACAGACTTACAAGAATATATTTGCTCAAATTTAAAAAAACCCTACCTCTGTCATTATTTATGCATCTTTCAGTAAAAGATTTCAAAGTTGAGTTTTAAGGTTTCTGTGTATTTTGGGAATCTTATAAATTATCATTTGGAAAAATGACACTTAAAGGGAAATAAACATATTTTCTACTACCTTGTTCCACATTTCTTTATTTCAACACTTTCCTATACATAAAAATTTTGATATATTGACTTCTTTATAAAATACACTCAAGCACCTTTTCAAATTCAAAATAAATTAAATTTAATATTTGGGGGGGCTTATTACTTTTCTAAAGATGATTGCAAGTAACAGCAAAAAAATCCATTATCATTGTAATTTATAATTTCTAGTTTATAATTTATAATTCAAAAGTTAGACAGAGAATCTGCATCTAACGTATGGACTTTCATGCTCCAAAGTAGCAAAATGCATTTATGTGTAAAATTTACCATAATTAAATATTATATAAAATGTATATCACTCCATTTTTGGTTGGTATGAGCCAGAAATAATCAAAACTGATTTCGATACTACTGGTCTCCATACTTAAGTTAGCAAAGTCATTTCTGCTGATCTTCTTGATTCTGTTATAGCGTGAATAGAAATATGTGGTTCTCTTAGGCAGTGGTGGAACGGCATCAAGCTCACGATCATCACAGTAGACTGTGGTGCCTAGGCATGTACATAAAAGGCAAGTGGGAAGACCTATCAAGGAATTTAAAAGAAAACACTGTTAGAAAGGCCATGTATAAAAATCCTACATAAATTTCTACAATGAAATGTTCACATAAGTACCTAAAGATCAGACTTTGTCTATGGAAAAGTTCACTTCCCATTCTGTTTTGATTGCCAAATCATATAATTGCAACAGTAAAGTGATTAAATTATTTTTAAAATAATTTTATTTTTCTCCCTGTGCCTAGAAAAACAATTAACTTGTTCTAACAAATTGTTTCTCAGACTGTAATAGAATATTTAGTGACAGCAACCAACCAGAAGTTGATTTCCCCTTAAGCTAGCAGGTGTATACTTCCATCTAGATGGAGGAATAATAGTTGATGAATGATATTTTATACTTCATCTATCTCTCTGTCACTCTCATTCTCCCCCTCCCTGCTTGTATTTCTTTCTACTTCTGTCTCTCTCCCTTTCATTTGCTATTTAATAAAATCCATCCTATTGACTTTGGTATATGGTTTGTCTGCACCTTAATTCAGGCAGAGGCATACCTCTACCAATATTAATAACCAAACTGTAACACTTCTGACACTGACTTTTTGATACATCTTTTCCTTGATTATGAGTATAAATCAGTATCTGTTTATCAGCTTTTAATCCGGTAAAAATACTTTTCTGATTCATGTTTGCCTCCTCCTTGTGGCAGATGGGGTGTTTTGCTCTTGTTACTTAAAGAATAGTAGGATAATTCAGCAATATGAAAATAGTTTCCTTGCAGATTAGTTTTTCCTCTAGATCAGATGTGGCTAGAGGAGGGATGTACCTTCTTAATCTGGTCTAATTACCTATAGGTTATTGAGGGGCCTTTTGAGACAAGATTAAAGAATCAGTAACCAGAGTACTCTTATTTTCATGTGAGAATCTCTATTAGGATATCCAGGAATACAATTTCTAGAAAGATAAATATATTTTCATGCTTTCCCTAACTTTCTCCACAGGGTAGATTGAATTGGCTACAGTGAAGAGATCTGACACTGCAAATCTAGGCCTAAACGAATACAGAGCTAAGGATGGCTGATATTTTTTCATAATATTGCAATATAGTACCATAGTATGGGGAAAGAGTTTCACTCTGTCCTATTTTTGATCTCGGAGGAGTGGTGTTTTTCACCTATGTCTGACATAGACATAGGACACTGAAAAAAAATAGCAGAGGTAGGGGAAGGATTTAAAAAACTATCAACAAGAAAAAAATAGCTTGGCTTAATGTTACTGAGCCTTGTAGTCTTCTATCCAGTACCAGGCCAATAGCAAAAACATCTGACAGGAAAACAGGTTGCTAAAAAAAGGAAGACACAAGAGAAATGTGATTTGATATATTTGATATCTTGAGCAATTTTTTAGCAGATCCACTACTCGGTACTCAAAAATGTTGACAGATACAGAATTCAGCATAAACAATATTTATAGGACATATTGTAACTTCTTGTAATTTTCATAGTTGAAAAAAAGTATGGGCCTTTTTAAAATCTTCTTTCTTTTTCTGGAATCTCCTGGGAAGCTCTCATTGCATTTTTATTGTTTTTGACAGTGTATATTTTTACCTGGTCAAGCTCACTTGCCTGGTCAAGCTCACATTTTTCTTCTGTGACACTCAGGTGTAGTATTAGGCATAGTAAAAAGTAGGATTTTTCTGTTACTTATGTTGATCACCATAAACTACAAAGATCTCTTAGATCAAAACTCTAGTGAGCTTTACCTACTATACAGTAATTTCATGATTATAAGCCACACCATTTTGATTAAAATTTTGCTCCCACCATGGAAATGCAGCTTACATTCAGGAGCGGCTAATATGTGAAAAATTTTCTGACATTTCCAACCCCAGAAGTGCAAGCCGAGGTGCTGACCCGAGCACCTGCCGGTAAAATCCGGGTTTACGCGATTGTTAAAATTGGTTACTCTGTTTCGCGGCGGGTGGAGCCGGGCTCCGTGCCGGCAGCACGGTGTGGGGGAGGCAGGGGACTCCCTCCTTCAGGCAGGGCAGCCTGGGGGAGAGACGGGGGGCTCCGTGCTGCCATTCCCGCAGCCCAGGGGGAGGCGGGGGGCCCCTTCCCCTCCTGCCGCTGCTGTTGTGGATGCCAGCCGGCTCCTTCCCCTCCTGCCGTCGCCACCGCAGGTGCCGGTCGGCTCCGTGCCCCGCTGCCACCGCAGGGCAGCACCAGGCCGGGGCAAGTGAGCCCAGAAGCAGCGGCGGCTGCCCCCCAGCGGGCCAAGCCTGCATGGCCTGAGTTGAGCCAGTAAACCTTGCCATCCCGCAATTCTGTTACTATTTGGCAACTTTGTTGCATGCGGGTCCTCGCTGTGAATGACAGAGCAGCTTATAATCAGGTGCAGCTTGTGTATCAACAAAGAACGAAATGTTGCTGACACCTGGAGATGTGGCTTATAGTCAGTGAGGCTTGTAATTGTGAAATTACTGTAATTTAGAGGATCTTCTGACAAATGCCAAAATTTAGCAGTTCAAAATTTGTATGGGAGAGGGACAGATTAAATTTTGCAATTTTAATTCCCCTGCAAGATTTATAAAGTTCTTACTTCATTATAGGTAGTAAGAAGAACTGAAAATCGTCTTCACTAAAAAGTTCTAAGTAGTTCCCTTTCCTTAAGTTTTTCAGTTTATAGTTTTCATGGTCAAAAATTCTTCAACATTTCAGTTATATTTTGTATGAATACATTTATAAAAAACCTGCAGCAAATAATTATAAGACAGTTGATAATGGTATTGAAATCTAAGACAGAATAAAAAGTACTGGTAGCATTGCCAGCCATCAGCAAATTTTCAGGTTGTAAATCTTCACTGGCACAGTTGTTTTCAATAGTATGGAAACCTTTTGTCTAAGGCACTTGTCTGACTTTGGCGGATTCAAGATCGGCATGTTGTATCTTTCTTCATAAGAGACATACAGAAATTGTGTACTTCATTTTCAGTAAAAAAAAAAGAAATAAAATGTGTGCGCTCAAAATCAAAGCTGCACACAAAAAAAATTCTCTTTCCCACTAACCATCTTTAGTCTGGGGTCCAAGAACCCCTGACCCCTGTGCTGAAGACCCATCAATTAATTTTGGCGTTGACACTTCATCCTCAGTTTCTTCAGTCAATGATACAGAAGAAAAACTCTCTTGAATTACAGAAGGTAGTTCTGCCCCAACATCTGTCTAGGGAAAATTAAAAGGAAATGTTACTGTTTATGTCCCTTGGAAGCTGTTTCTCTTCAAGTTATTAATATTCTCCACTAGAGGTCATATTTTCTGAGCTTAGTGCTTGAGCTGCATTTTATCCAGGTGCTATAATGAATTCTGATATATAAACAATTCTTGAAAATCCAACTTAGTTATTCACATTTTATCTCCGTGTTTTGAATTTTTTTATGTATGCACACATGCATATACTTCATTACTGAGAATATATACTAGCAAAATTATTTTTCCATATTTATTTAAAGATAAATTAGATTTGTGATAAAAAATTATAAACTGTGTGTGAAAAATGAAAATTTGCTGTGAAATATCAAAAAAGATGCAAGTAATTTACCATAAAATGGTGAATTGTACCATCATAAATCCAAATCCATTACAGAAGGCTCTGCTCAGAATACTAACACGATGAAAGAATATTACTAAATAATTCTGAACTCTGATTTCACATACAACTTTCTAATATATTAAAGACTCTGGTTCACTTCATTAGTACCTGTATTATGTACTATGAAAAAAAAAATTGGATAAAACCTTGGTTTTAAAACACTTACAAAATTTGGAAAATCCTTGTGTGGAACTAGAAAACTTATTCTTTTGTTCTACACTTTAAATAATTAGTCAAAGCAGTAAATTTTGTTAGGTAAACTTTCATTCTAAAAGTGCATTCTGTTGACTTGCCTATATGACAATTCTGGATAAAAAGTAAGATGTATCACATCACCACTCATAAAATGAATATTCCAAACTTGCCAGGCTTGTTGCAGAGAGGTCTGTTAGCTAAAAGGCAGAGTTGTTTTCTGTAGTCACCCAAACATAGTTGTGTGATCTTTCCCAGTTACTTCCCCAATGTATCTTCACTTTCCCAGGTGTAACAATATTGTTCAACTGAGCCAGAGTCCATTTGGAAAATGCACTCTTTATTCTTTAAATCCAAAACAATTAATTAGGGTTTTGCGCATCTGAGGAGCTCTTAAAAATGTAGGTAATGCATTTAATCCTGTGGGTGCTGCACCTCTGTGCTGCAGTTAGCGCTCCTTATCTTTTTCTAAGGCACAGCCAAATATAGGAGTTTTGTCACAGTATCATTATTCCAAGTGCAAGGGCACCAAGGCCCAAAATTCTGCTTCAGTTTTCATCCACAGCAACTTTCTAGCACAACACCACTGCAAAACTGTTGAATCCCTAGTCTTTCACCCGAGATCATCCCACAGCTACTGCTTTCTATGCTATCCATGAGGAACTAGTTGTTGAAATCAATCGCAGTAGTGTTCATAAATTCCAAAAGACAGGTTAAAAGTAATTGCATCCAGACTGGCCAAATAGTTAGAATTTTTAAGATTTGATTTTGTATGTAGACAGTAGAAGTTAAAGTAACCAAAACACCTGACATCTGGAATCCAAGCATAGGCAAAGCTTTGTTGTATTAGATCCCTATTTGAATCTCTTTGTATGTGTACATAGATTTCATATGTAACCAGCAGCTCAAGGGAGGGGATTCTGCCCTTCTGCTCTGTTCTTGTGAGACCCCACCTGCAGTACTGCATCCAACTCTGGAGTCTCCAGCACAAGGACAACATGGGCCTGTGGGAGCAAGTCCAGAGGAGGGCCAAGATGATGAAGACAGGCTGAGAGGGTTGGGGTTGTTCAGCCCAGAAAAAGAAGGCTCTGGGAAGATCTTATAGTAACTTTTCAGTACCTAAAGGGGACCTACAAGAAAGCTGGACAGAGACCTTTTAGAAAGACATCTTTTAGCGACAGGACATTGTGGGGTAATGGATTGTAGCTGAAACTTTTATATGTTATTAAATTCTTACTATGAGGGTGCTGAGGCATTGGAAATGGTTACCCAAAGAAGTTATGGATTCCCTTGCTCAAGGCAACATTGGGTGGGGCTTTGAGGAACCTGAGCTAGCTGAAAGTGTGTCTGCCCAAGGGAGGGTTGGAAGTAGATGATCCTGGTGCCTTCCAAGGCAAACAATTCTATGATGCTATGAACTGTGAAAATTTTGGGAAAAAACACTTTACATCTCATAACAGCAAAGCTACATATCATTACAAGCAGTATTAAACATTATGATCCCAAATTGCCTTAGAAGATCCAACTACCTACCTAAAATCTTTTTTCACATAAATTATTCAGTTTATGTTATATAACGGTAACGGGTTCAAATATTTTATCTCAATTAATTTCACTTAAGACAGAGAACATGAAAGCAATAAAAAACCAGCAAGCACTCTGAACCACATAGGCTCAGATTTTGACATTTTAGGTTCTCTGTATATACTGTAGTCATATTGTAAATAGCCACAGATACTATTACTAATTTGAGTTTGTGGATAAAAAGCCTCAGTACCATTGCCAAGGTCATAACCTCAGAAAATACAAGGTAATCAAATGAGTAAAATGACCTTGAGCTGAACTGAGTAACTTGAGTTGATGTAAGTAAGAGTAAGGATGTACCTTGTCATTTTGTGCAGACAATGCAACACAATGTTACCATCTGCAGTATTGACAGTAGACAGCTTAACCAGGAATGGACTTGGGGACAAATCAAAAGATCCCTTTGGGAACAAAGGAAATGGAACAGCTGTTCTGCGAATGGAGGAAGCCTAGAGGGAGAGATACATTCCAGACTTTCATTGACCCAGGTTAGTACTGCACTAAAGTTCTTGCACATGCTGTCTACTTCTTCACCACATTTGTGGAAATCAGATAAGAATCTCTCTTCTGAACTTTAGAATTAAATCTGGAGATTTTAAGATCTGTTAATGTCTTTATATCCAACTTTTGTTCTACTCAAAGCAATATTCTGGAGAAAAGTATTTTCAAGATAGACTTTGCAAATAGACCAAAGATAACTTTCCTTCCACTTGTTATGGGATTTGGGTCATCTACACTGACTCCCACCACTCTGCATATTTGGGGCATACTTTCTGGAACTTACTATATCGGGATTCATGATTTACTTTATGTTTTCTGAGGGTTCTTACTTGATTAATCACTGTAGCTGTTGGGTAGCAAAGCAGAGGTGTTAACCTCTAGCACTTTAATTTCTACACTGTTATCTCTTTCTTTCTGTTGGATGTTACCTAGATTTGTAGATGCACAGCTGAAAGTCTCCCTTTGAAATTGAAAGTTTTCCTGTACATGTACAAAGTCTGGAGTTTAGGAAAACTGTTCCAAGTAGTTAGCATTATTTATTCTGTCTCCCACAGTTTCTTATTTTCATGAGGAAATAAAAATTATTGACATTAACTTAATGTATTTGCAATTTTTATACTGCTAACAGAGCAGGAGTTCACTGATATATGTATTTTACATACCAGACCCAGAGCATGAACAGCATTTTCTTGCTGTATGTAACTTGGACTTGAACCAGTGACCTAAAGGTAAAATCTGTTTCCCATTATTGGTCATCTGATTCATGCAGCTATCTTTTACAAGTTTGATAAATCATGCGAGATTGTATCAAGACAAAGATGTTTCTTGGACTATATACTGTACAGAATAATCCCTCATCTTCCAGTTGTTTGCATATCTTTGGCAACTGGACTTTACTAAAAATAAAAATAAAAATTGAAACATAAATGATTGTATATCATTTAATGGCATTATTTTCCATAGGGGTTTTTGGATGGAGGAGGGAACCTGGAATTAGGCAGGGAGTGAACTTGTATTTCGTTTGCTACTTTAAGAAATATTCTTTGTGAAAAATCGCAAAGCAGGAAGAACATTGTAGAGAAATACAATAAAGTATGTTTCTCTTTGCTAATAGATACAAGTCTTCAAATAATAATCTGCCTTCCAAGACAGTTTTAATATATGGCATAAGAAAAAACTGAAGGGGTATCACATCATCTATCTTTAGACATCTATGTGGTAATAGTTACCCTACTCTGTCTTTGGAATCAATCAAGAGATTTAGAGAATACTAGTGCAGATTAGTCCCACAGCATGCAAATGGACAGTGATATCTTTCCTAAGATTGCATGAAGTACCTACTTTTCCCCCTCCATCCTATATTTATCTAAGGTGACTCCATTCTCCATTCTCCATTCTCCATTCTCCATTCTCCATTCTCCATTCTCCATTCTAAGAATGAAAGTTCTTAGTGTGGCTGGCCAATTTAGAGGCACTTTCAGACAGGGAAGTTACAGAAGTCAAGAATGCAGAAATGAGAACATGTCAATAAGTGATAAAATGTAATTGATAAAATCCAACTTGCAACTGGCCATCCATAGGCTGGTCATTTAGTTTATATTAACATCGCTTCACAGTCAGTACAGTACTTCTGAAAAGCAGCTCCAGACACTGGCTAGAGAATTCCTTTTCAGGTAAGCTCTTTAGGTATCTGTATATCACCATTGACAGTAAAGGAGGTGAGACAAAAGACTAGGAGAGGTTCGGGAGTTTATTTAGTGTGTCTTTTTTTATGTGTCTATTTTATGTCAACATCTTTTAGGATCAAAGCTTATGTATTGCATGTGATAAGTTTAAATCCACAGAAGAATCTGAAGTATGTTCTGTTTCAGTGTTTCTTTTACTGCAAAAAATACATTTAATACACATATAAAATTTCAAAATTTAAAAAGAGGCATTTTTATCTTGAAGGGACAATTTTTCCACACATTGACCCATCAAAAGAAACTGGTTTCTCCCATAGCTGTTCTGAAACTACCAAAGGCTTACAAGAAAATATCTAATTATGGTAGAAGCTATTCATAGAATCACAGAATGGTTTGGCTTGGATGGGACCATAAAATATCATCTATTTCCAGCCCCTTTGCCATAGGCAGGGAGGTTTGTTTTCCTTTCCAAAAGTAGCCTATATTTGTTCTTGAATTTTGCATTTAAACGCTTCTTTTTTCCTATTGTCCTATCTTAAAAAGAAATAGAATTGTTACTCTCTGCAGACAAGTGAATAACAAAAGCTGTAGTCGAAACCTTCCTGGAAAATTAAAAAAATTCCTATTTGAGGATAAAGCTTCAAACGATAAGTTTGATTCTCTTATCAACTATGTAGCTATCCGATTTGTACATCACTTGTACAAATAAATATGGCTTTAAAAAAATGTATGTGATGTTCTGAAAAGTCATTGCATATCAATGTTGAAGTCTCTTATTTAATCAGATACCTACCACAAAGATAGGAACATCATTGTAAACCTCGCTCAACTCTGCAGAATGGCAAGAGTGAGTTCTTGTTCAAGTGTGGCTCCTCTTCATGTGTGTTATGCCAACAGGACAGATGGTTTGTGTGTATGCACACAAGCATGAGTTAATGTGTGTGAGTTTTTTGCAGGCACCAAAATTCACTATTATTAGTTTGATTCAAATTCAACAAGCTATCAACTAATGCTAAGAAAAATGCATAAAATATTAGACTTTCAGTGTGTTTCTTTCTGAATATTTTGTCAATCATACTTCACAGCTCACTTCTTTTGTGTAAACGGACCTAGACCAACTTGTATTTAACACCCTTGCATTTCTGTTTATTCACTGCTAGGCAAACCATTCTTAAGTGCTCCTTTTTTCAGCCCCACTGATACCCTATCCTAGCAACGAAAATGTATTTCTGATGCTCCTATATTTTTACTTCTTATTTTTCTTAGTTCTTCCTACCTAAAGAAAAATTGACTGATTATATTTGACAGACACTGTGATAAAATTGCAGTGCCATTAAATTAAGCATCAGTAGCTGATGAATAGATAAGAATGAGTATATACTTAATCTGAGTACATAAGAATCTCTCTCCACAATTTGTTTTTCTCATAACTTGTCCAAATAAAGTTTTAGTTTCAAAGAGGGAAAAAATAAAAAGTTCACACAAGAATTCCTTTGAGATTCTGGATTGATTCTATTAATTTTGAAGAAGGAAATCTCTCTTTGAATATGTTTTCAGAGCAGTTGGGAGATCGAGTCTTGACTGTGGCCTCTGGACCCTGTAGTGATATAAATATTAATTCAAAATACTAATGAACTGTAAAAAAAAGGAAAGATACATCAGCTCGTGTTTATGATGTTGTTACTGTCCTTTTGAGAAAATAAATCCAACACAAAGCTCGTACACCTTACAAGCTGCGACATTTCTTTGCCGTATATTTCTCCTTGAAGACCTTGATAATAGGCATTTCTTTCACACTGTCTGTTTTCAACCATTATCTGGAAAGAGTTGATACTGCTATCTTAATGTCCCTGCACATTTTATTTCTGAGTGATATATTACTTAAAGTTTTTCTTCAATATTAGTAATAATAATTTCCATTTGGATGTAAAGCATGTGCTAGGTCTTCTGTGTCTCACTAACCTGGGATCTTGGAAACCATAGATTTTATAATCTATAATGTCACCTAACACATGGCAGTGCATAGCTTTGATTGAGGATTCAGTCAATTCTCACAAGTAATTCACAGCTACAGTTACTTTCCCTATGCAAATATTTGCATTTTTAAAAGCATTCCATGTATATATTAAGTAACCTTCCCAACCTTAAGATTTTTCTAGAATCTATGACAAATAAAGACTTCAAGTGGAAGAATATCAGGAACCATTATCTAGAAGCATTTTCAGAAAAAAATGTTTTCAATCCAATGAAGTGTGTGTGTATATGCACACATGCACTCGACACAAGAAACAATTCTTCCAGAGTATGAGAAGTAGCAAAGTCATGAACTTGGACTCAGTGACTCTTAGTTAACTGTATTAAGGTGAAATTCTCATACTAAGCCTGAAACAAATGTCTAGGGTTCGTCAAATGTTATTTGAGGAAGATGGGTGTATGAGGTCAGGATGGGATGGAATTAACTTTCCCTATGGCCCGCTCAGCACTGTGCTTTGTGTTTTCAGCTAAAAGGTGTTGACAATGCACCAGTGCTCAGTGACTGCTGAGCAGTGCTGGTACAGCACCAAGGCTGTCTCTCAACATTCCCSTCTCTCCAGCAGAGCAGGAGTGGTCAGGGTCTCAGGAGGGGATACAACCAGGACAGGTGCCCCAAGCTGAGCAAAGGGATATTCGATACGGCATCTGGTCAGCAATAAAAGCTGGGAGAAAGAACACAGGGACATGAGCTTTATTATTAAGGTGTTTGTTATCAGAAGCACCTGCTGCACATACTCAATCCTACTTCCCTGGAAGTGTTTGGCCCTCACCCGCTGATGGAAAGTAGAGAATAAAACTTTTGTTTCCCTTTTCTTCTGTATGCAACCTTTGTTTTTCTTCATTAAACTGCCTTTATGT
>PYHW01010644.1:3781358-3795302 GCA_013186435.1 Turdus rufiventris | reverse complement strand
TGACAGGAGTCCTGACGCTAGCAATCCTAGACCAGCTAGAAACCCAAGAGACCCAAAAAAAAGAAAAAAAAAGATAAAAGAAAATAAAAGACTACTTAGAGACCCTGTGGTATTGCTGAGCAAAAACCCAAGCATGTAAAAAAGCTCACAGAAAATCTGTGCTTGGGTTAGAAAATGATTCAGATCACTGCTTGCGTTCTCTGAATCCTGTTATCACAGAACACAATGAAATTTCTGAGACTGACAAAAGGGTATATGGGAGTGAGCTTTCCATGTCCTCTAATTAGTCCCTTCACTGACACTTGGGTTTTTTCCAGATCCTCTGGCCTTGTGCAGTCTAAGTTACTGTCTTGTGAACTTCCTCAGCTGTCTTTAAATCTTGCTGTCTGACTTAGTTGGGCTTGATTAAAAGCTCACTGAAGTTAATGGAGAGTTCCATCACATTCAGGGGTTTTTGGGGCGCTCCTTAAACTGGAAACATACCCAGCTGTGACCATTACCCAACACATTCCTAGTCAGCATTCATTTCCACTGCACAATTTCTGGCAGTAGTAAATGAATTAATTTATTCCCCTGTTTTTTTGAGAGGGCTTTGTTTCCATTTCAGTTCTCCCAGTCCTTGGAGGTGCAATGACTCCCAAGTGTGTTCTTGAACTCAGTGCCAAAGCCTCAGGGTCGTCCTATTCTTGTTTTTCCAAAACTTTGATTATAAAGCATTGAGCCTTTGATTCAGACTGTCAACATTCACTCGTTATAATTTTTTCTTTGCTTTCTTTTCTTTTGGTCCTCACGGATTCATCCCCAGGAATTTACGATAAGAAAAAATGTGTAGAAAACATGCTGCCATTGCCATAAAATGAAAAATTCTGTCTGACGCTCAGAAGGAGCTTGGGTGCTATACCAGCTTACCCTCTTGTCAGCTTCTTGGCCTGCCAGTCAAAACAGAAGCAGAGTTCTTCAGATTCTGGAAAATTCTATTTTTTTTATTTTTTTTTAAGAAGAGCAAGATATGTCCAGCTTTGAAAGGAGTCAGAGGGGAATCCCAAAATAACTTGTTCATTTTGTTGTTTCACCTTGACACCTGGCTAGAAGATTCTCCTGGCCTGAAGCTATAGTGTAAGAGTGAAAAAGCAAAATAAGTTAACAGGTTGATGTATTCTCATCTAGAAAAATCATAACAAAATTAAAAGATCACCTTCCCCTGGGCCAGGGAACAGTCCTGGAGGACATGAGTGTTCCAGTAATGGTGACAGTAAGTTCAACTGTGGGTTACACAGTCTCTTAAAAAGTCACATTCGGTTTCCTCCAACTTTTTCATATTCTGTGACCAGAAATGCATCTGTCAGATGAACAAAATGGGGTCACTCATACTGTGTGACAGACAATTGTGCTTTGGTCAGAAGTGGGAGGTCCATGAGTATTCATTTCTCAAAATATGCTATGCCTCATGAGCTTGTTAAGGTTAGTATGAGGAAGCAAATGAATGTTTTTATTTTCTTTGAGTTTACTGTAGACAAGTGACTGCAAAGTAGATGTAACTCCTTCTACAGACACTCATTCTTTGGAAAGACATACATTACTGTGAATTAAAAGAAAAAAAAATCAGGATTTAAAATATGTTTTTTCAAACAGTATCCTTTTACTTGCACATATGTACCTTTACCTAATTCAAATTGATTGGTTTTAGTTTTCCAAATAAAACTAGTATTTAGTATTCCAGATTATGCCCACTGAATGAAGAATTTTACTGCAGTGCATAGCAAAGAGCCCTCCTTTTGCACCTGGATCAACCATCTTTGACATCCTACTTCTCCCAGACATTTAACATGAAAATCCTCCAATGTTTTCATGGATGTTACATGACGTACCAGTGAGTCTACTTCATATCCAAATAAAAGTTTTTCTCACCTTGTTTTTGGACTTTATTATTTCCCGAATCATTATTTATCACTCATTTTCCAATCTTGAACACTGGTCAGAATCATACTGGACAAAGGAAAAGCACAGTGTGACATTCTGGAATCATTGTAGTTACTGCAGTCAGTTTCAGGGTTAAAATTCGGGCCAGTATTTTAGACGGTTCCTCCTGCAATACTGAACACTCTTGACTATTTGTTTGTTTGTTCTGTAGGCATAGGGAGAGGATGGAGAGGTAGGAATCTGATCTGATAGATCCCTTGCCTGTCTCAGTATCACTTGCATTTTATGCATTTGCTGGATTGTGGAATTTCGTTCACCCTAGGGCCCTGGGAAAAGAAGAGCATCATATGAACCTCACTGGGACCAGGGAACAAAGGCTGGATAACAGAAAAACAAATATCTCAGAGAGAAGGAGAAAGGAAGGAAATCATGTGTCTGCAGAAGGGATTAGCATTTCCATTTTGCTCATCAAAGTTTAGAGAAGTACAAAAGAAGGATTTAGAGTGCTCCAACTGTTCTATCCCCTGTGCAAATCAGCATAAACAGCAGGGAAAAGAGAGTTAAACAGAAAATGTGAGATAGCTACAACTGTTTTTGCTAGAAAAGTCTTGTTTAGATTTAATTGTTTCTGCATAAACAGTGAACGCAAGCAATAAAAAGAAGCTTTTTAATGAGTCACAGAAATAACTACCCTTTACATACAGATCTACTCAAGTGTTTTATTTCTCATATTTACCTGATGTTTTGTTCTTGGTGGCAGATTCCTTTTCAATTCCTGTAATTCTAAAGTCTGGGTTTTTTTTCTTTTATGGTTAATCACCTCTTATTTTCATGGTTGATGCAGGCAGACAGCATATGACTTTTTCCCTGTCCTTCAAATATTTCTTGCTGCTTTCTTTGTACTGCCTGTCCAGCTGTTTGGTTTTGGATATGGGGGTTTTTCAGTTTTTGTTTGTTTTGTTTTGTTTTGTTTTTTCCTTTGGGTTTTTTTTTTTTCTCTTATTTTGGTTGGTTAGGGTTTTTTAAATCTTTCAGGAAAAAAATAACATGCCAATTTGAAATTTGTCAGATGTGTGCTAGATCCATCTAATATTGCTTACTAACAGTAAAATCTCAGAACATGTTCATGCAGTCTGGTCTACCAAACCGATGAATTTCTAAATGAGCATTCAGAGTAGTGTTTTCTTGCATATGGAAATACCATATCTATATAGTCTCTGATACATCATTGTGTTCAGCATACTTGAAATCTCATAGTTATTAAGACAAAGCTTTAGTTGCAACAGAGACCATGCACATTTGCAGTAACATCAAACCACCCATAGTTATAACAACAGGAATGGATGATTTCCATTTTTCTTTCAGAAAGGGTGATTTAGAACCTTCAATATCTGCTTCTGAAATTACTAAACTTTGTTGCAAACTGAGCAAGATCCAAAATTTATTACTTTTTAATTACCTTAAGCCAGGCTTGATGTAAAATTCAAATATCCTCCTTAAATACATTGCAAATTTTACATCTCTAACATTTGTTTGTATAATAAGCCCATAAGTTAAAATCCATCATAGCATGCTATTCACTCTTTCTGTATGTTATAAATTTTTAAACAGATRAAAACTTTGTCAGATTGTTGCCATATATTGTAAACGTGTAAACCATATTGTTAGCCTAGAAAAGCACTTTGGAAATCAGAGAAGTCCAATTATTCCAACTCTGCTAAAACAGGTCTGAAGTACACTTTACTACAAATTATGTTCCTTGCACTTCTTTTTATTTGATTAAAAAGTACCAAGAGAATATATTTTTAGAAGGATATTTAGTAATTTTGGTTTTGAAACAACTGGGAAGTAATACTGAAACATAATCTAAATTGATGTTGGTGCCTAAGATAAAATTTTTCCCTGTTCCATGCAAACACACATATGAGAGAAGGAAATATGATTTCTTTTCTGAAGATTTTGATGGAGAAATCTTAATGGGTCAGTTTTTTTCTACCTTGTTCCTTCTCCTTTCACACTTTCGAAATTACTTGGCTTGCAACACACCTGGCTTGGTCTGTCGAGTATGTGCATGCACACAGATCTTTGCAGGTTGTACCAGAGCTCATCAATGAAGGCACTTTCAGGAATTCCCAGTGTGGCCAAAGGCAGGAGTCAGAGCTCCAGGCTCACATACTTGGGTTCTGTTCCACTCACATTAGACAGACTGTCATTCTTCTGAAACCAAACTTACAGTTTGCTGTTTAAGAGGTATAATTTACACCAGTTTTGAGAAGGAGCAGGGAAAGAAATTGCTGTTCTTTCTTTAATCATGGTTGAATATAAGATAGCACTGCTGAGTATGCAAGCCTGTGGTGGTGCAAAATGGTTTTTATTAGCATACAGAGCTATTGTCTGCTGTTCCAGCCCACCCTAAACCCTTTCAGGAAAACACAGTTCCTGGCCCCAGAGATGGAAAATTTCGGCATGTTTTTGCTTAGCTAAACAAGTACAGTTCAGAGCTGGGTTATCATATTTATCGCTAAAAGAAGAATGATATTTTGCTTGGGATTGAAAAATAAACCAGAAACAAAGTTCAATAGGACAAGGATTTGGAATTCAGTAGAGCACAAGATTTGTGTTGCATGTTGACATACCCATTTATTCAAATGAAATTGTGAACACTGTTACAGTACACTTTTTTCATGATATAAGAGATTTTATGCAGCATAGTGTCCTCAATATATTGAGAAAATTTGAAATTCATATAATGAATTAAAGTTGATTTTCTTATTTAGCATAAATATTTCCCAGTTTCCTATGAAGTTTGAATATGAAATTGTATGTGTGCATGCTCTTTGGTTTGCATTTTGTATTAAATTTATTGCAGTGGTTTATACAGTCTATATGTGTTTCCAAAACACTAAAAAATGTTTGTAATGAAGTTGACATGGTCATTTGCATTTGACTGCCTTCATCTAATCCTACATTTGCAACATAAAGGTGTCCTCTGCTTTTAATAATTTTTTTAAAAAATGCATGGATATTAATAACTTGCAGTATCTTAAATTTTATAACAGTACAACTCACTAGCAAGTAATTCTTACACACAGTGTTTCAAAAAAGTTATAATTCCTTCAGACTGTAGAATACAATCTGGTAATTATTATTTTAGTGTATAAACCAGAAATTTTAATATTTTGCTCAGTCACCAGTGGGTTAGATATGCAGTTTGTATTTATGTTCTCAAATATATCAGTTGCACCCTTCAGTGCAATATCTTCATTGTCTCCTTTTGACTGTTTCTTCTAGCAGGAGCCAAGGTAGGGTCTCTGATGGCTTTGATCTCAAGGAAAGCTCTACTGCCCTTAATTTGCATTGCTTTGGTCTAGCATATTGGAAATATATTAATTCTCTTAAGGAATCAGTGATTGAGTATGGGTCCTGTAGATGATCCAGCCCTGGCTATAACACAGAATTTCTGGCTCTATCCAGCTTTTGGGTGGTTCAGCTTGCAGAGCTGAAGGCAGAGAAGGAAGGGTGGCAGGCAGTGGGTGCATGGGAGGTGGGTGCTGTGCTCAGGGAGCACGGGGCAGAAGTGAACGAACCAGTGGCACAGAGTGAAACAGGCATAGCTGGTCTGGCAGGACTAACCACAGCCTGACTCCAGGACTTCTGGCACTGTAAATAAGAGACACATCACCCTTCAGCCAATAGTTCTGTTTATTTGGTTTGAATTTCTGGTTTAAGCTGTTTCTTTTCAGAGTAGATGTGGGAACATGTCCTTTGAGATGCTGAAGTACAAAGAATGTGAAAATCTTGATTTTTCTCAAAGGCTTTAAGGAAGATTATTAATTGGCTTTAGCTCTTAGAATGACTATGGATTTATTTATTGCTGATAAAATAGCGTGGCTGTGAAGGAGAATTAAAAATGTTTTTAATCAGACCTTTATTTATATAAAATAAATGTTTGGAAAACATCTTTTAAAAGTTTGGAGAAAATATCTACACAGATAGCATTTCAGCAAAAGTGCATGTTGCTACGAGCATGACAATGAAGGAAACTATTATTTGTTAATGAGCAGTGTGCGAATTTCTCTGCTATTTTACAGGTCAGACATTTATATTTTAAGAATGCAGATATCCAAGAAAAATACTTAAGTTATGACTGCATGCTTATGTATGTGGTTGAAGTACTAAAACATTGTTTTTCAGCTCTATTTGAAATATAGATGGTGTTATCCAAAAGTGCTTTTCTAATTTACACACACACACACACACACACACACACACACACAAACACATCCTGGTAGCTTCAAAAGATCTCAAGATCGTACAACCAAATGGTCTTTAAACTTTTGATTAGTGACATCGTCTTTTAGGAAGTTTCTTTGTTGTGTCTCATTGCCTGCACAAGGTGTCATTGCTTAAAATCAGTATTTACTCAGGTCACAATCTCCATCAGGTTACCCCGCGGTCTCTACTCTGCAAACTCCACCATCTCTCTGTTGCTGCTAACAGAAACAGAATCAGAACAGGGTGACGAAAGGCCTTTTATCCAGCATGATCAATACAGCCAAAATACAGGTAAAATGATTCACTAAGTGAAATCTCACTATTGGATGTCATCCCGAAGACATAAACAAAGCAAATTCTGAGCACCTGATCTAACCAAGTGTTGGGAAAATACACAAGGAAAATGGATGACACACAGAAGGGAAAAGGAAAGCCTTAGGTTTCCACTGCAAATATAGTGTGTGTCAGTGCTATTTCAAGGTTGCTTATGTCCAGTTTTCACACAAAGCTGTACTGATGAATGTGGGAAGGAATAATTCCAGGGGAAGTTTCAGCTTGTGTGTTTCCTGAAGTCTACAAACCCAGACTAATCTGGATTCATCCAGCTTTAGACTAAGGGAATAACTCCAACTCCAGGCACACGGGAAACAGTGTTAAATTTCACTGTATAAATGGTGCTTTCTTTTTGTTTCTGTGCTTTGATGAGCAGTGTAGTGATTATAATATTGTTTGCCCAGATGTCTGCAGTTATTTTGCTGATTCGTTTGGTAGTCTGTTTGTCCACTGTAAGTAACTGGGGGATAAATTATCTGCTGGCACCACGGCAAAAGGTCTTCTGTCAGCCATATATAAATTCAGGAGGAAACTTCAAAGTTTCCTAACTGTAAGAGCAGTAGAGGAATTGTCTTATGGTGATGAAAAGCCTTTGATCATTTTAGTGTAAAATCACAGAAATGTGTTAATTAGATTATACAATAACAAGTAATGCAGATTTTTGCTCCAAATGAAAAAGTTGTACATGAAGATCACAAGGGGTTCTTTTAACATCTGGGGAATATTGGGAATATTCAGCTATAGTCTGACATGGTCAAAGTGGCAGGCAAGGAGAAGTATTTGAAACTGGGTGTTTATAATGTATGAAGTGTATCTGAATGACCATGTATGAGTAGAGGAAGGAAAAAAAAGAATTGATGTTATGGAGATCAGGAGGAAGATATTTTAATAACAGAGCTTTATAAAAATACTGACAAGAACCATGCACAGAAATAACAGCTCAGGTATATGATACAGCATAGCATGTAGTGAAAAAAATTCAGACCATAGAATAGCGGTACCCAAAAGAAGAGTGGGTGAGATATTAGTATCAGTAAGGAAGACACATGGATGGCATTGTGGGGAATTACAGAAGAAGGGTAAGCTCCATTTCCCCCATTTAAAATTCCAGTCTCTTTAATATAGTTGTTAGCAGGAGACTGGGGAATCCCTACCACAGAGGTTAAAGATCAAGTAGTGTGAATCAATAAACTTGTCCAAGGAAAATGAGCAAAAGGAGATCAGCTATGAGTGGAAGAGACTGAGGGAAGGACTAAGAGCTACTGAAGAATGACCTGAGAAGCAAGATGATCCCAGTTACTGGTGTTGCTGTTTAACCCATAAATAAGATGCAGAAACACTACTTTTTCACATAATAGTTTCCTAGAAGGAAAAAAGACATTTCAGTTTATCTCTGTTATGAAGAGATATATGTGTTAATCTTGTTTGTAATTTCTAGTATTCGTAGATTTTCTTTGCCTTAGGAGATTCTGGGGGTCAAAACTCCAGCTGGTGAAAACAGATTTTCCTGTCAGAGTGCAGATTTATGAGAGCTGAGCTCTGAACATTTTATGGTGATTTAATGATAGGTAATGCATAAGCATGATAGGCCAAAACTAGTTAAAGAACAGTGCAGTGTGACTTGTAAAACTACATTACTGAAGTAAAGCCATCTCTGAGGTAAATCACTAGGAGCCTGTGGTGAGCTTAGTCTGCTGGCAAAAGTCACTGCTTTCATTTACGCCTCTGAAACCCCATTAACAAAGGTAGATTTGGGCCCATGTGCTATTTAAATAGAATTCAAGGGCAGTGAATAAGTCAGACACTTCTATCATTAAAAAGAATCCTGCTGAGGGGACCAGTCAGCTTCGGTTGCTACTCTATAATGCCAGTGACTGTCACTGTATCAGCTGCTACAGAGAAGTTTGTTCCTGAAGGACTTAATGTAAGAGCATTTGAAATGGTTTCATTTCATTACATCTGGAATTTTATATCATTGAATAAAAAGATAATAAAGGGAGTAGAGGAGAACTCCATAATATATAGTCTGAGAAGAATAACCAAAGGCAACAAAAACTTTCCCTTTGGCAGTTAGATTTTTCCCTTTTACTCCATGAAACATGAGAACTTTCATTATATAAAACTGTGCTTTCTTGTGAATTTTTCCTTTAGGTTTGCCAGTGAGAGATGATGATATAATTCTTTCCAGATATTCAGTTGATTTAATATAGTTTCTTTCATGTGGAACAAAAGGGGATAAATGGGCATAGATCCTAGAATATCTATTCTTTTTAACAAATCCTTAAGGGTACATTTCATGAAATCACAATATATTTTCGGCACTCAATTCTTGAAATAATTACACAGTGTTTGATTGTAAAGCTGTTTATTGAAGATCATATGGTGTTTGTCCTGTGTGCTTACCTTGGTTTTTTATTTTGTTTTAATGGACTGAGATGCATGCTTGAATTAGAAATGCTGTTAAAACAGACATATTTAAATAAGAAGCCCTCTTGTCCAGGTTCTCTAGACACAGCTGTTACTTTTTCAAACCCAGAAGCATTTAATGTACCTCATTCTTATTTCATTTCTATTGGATTATTTCCAGAATAGCTTGAAGCATTGATTATGGTTAAATGCTTCATTTTCCACTAACTAAAACCAGTTTCATAAAAGTCTTCATTCCATAGTATCTTTTATTCACTCTTGTGCCTCTTCCTCTATCCTGTATCTTTTACGTGCATGCAATATGTTTCTTTTGTGTGCTACGCACATTTAGTTGGAAAAAACCATACTGACAACGAGCATATGTATCACTCAATTGGGAGCTATTGACACAAAGAACAATCTTGCCACTGTGGAATTCTGGCAAGAAGATGAGTCACTGTGGAGAGGGAATGAATAATCCAAACCAACATTTTATTCCCTAATTAGATTTTTGTATTGAAATAAAAATATGTTGTGTTAAGGTTGAGCCAAAAAGCAGTTTTTGGGTGCAGAGATTTGGTAGGAGAACTGTTGAGTGTTTTCTTCTCAGCTTTCCCTTTCCTTTGAAATTCAATTTCAAAATTAATATCTTTTTTAACTGTTCTGTATATGATTGAGGTAGAAAAGGGCTTAGGGAAATTCTCAGCTTACCTTTTAGCCCTTCTTTCGCCTTAGTTTTTTAATAGGAACCCTTAAGATCATCCTCTCTGTCTGGGAACGGCTGCTTCCTGACTTCATTGTCCCAAATGTGGGAACAGCTGAATTTTGTTGCTATTGCTGTTTTGGCAATTTCAAAACAGTGCTGCTGTTCTCACTGTCAAATTGTTGACCAGAATCCATCTGGGACAAATGCAACCCAATCTATCGTATAATAAGAAATTCCCTTTTTTGTTCTTGGAACCCCAGAAGATATAAGATCAGATGTTTATCTGTCTTTAAAAAAAACAAATAAACCCCAAAAAAACAAAACAGAAAAACAAAACAAAAAACCAACTGAAAAAATGTTTATCTTGGAAGGTAACCTGCTCTTCAGTGAAAAGAAATAAAATATTTCAAGTCGGATTTCTGACATTCTAAAACATGAATTTAAATTTGGTCCATAACAATCAACATTAAGTATCCAGCTGTTTTCCCATCAGGAGTAAGATGACTTTACAAAGTCATCCCATTTAGATGGGATTTTACATTAAGCAGTGTTTGGACAGTTCTTAGAATTTCTTTAAACATTTTTTCTTTCTTTTTAAACATTTAACCATCAAATATTGACTTTTCTCCTTCAGCGTGGACAGTTTTTTTCCAGGGTCCCTAGGCAAAAATAGGACTTTTTCATTGCATGATGTGAAATGGAGGTTAGCAAGAAGCAAAACTTTGATTTTGATCTTGCAGTACATCTGAGCCATGATTCAGCACCTGAAAGTATTTAGGGGGTCATAGCACTTCTGTAAAGCCTGACAAATAAACATGCATCTGAAAATTAATAGACCTTAGATCTGACATCAGCCAGTGTCTGATACATCAGCTGATAAAGCTAAGTTGATAAAGGATGGTGAAGCATATGGTTTACAGGATGAAGACTAAGCCTGAGAAGCTGCCAGAGCTGATTTGCCAGCTGACTTTGCCTCTTCATGTGGTTTCCAACTAATGAAATTGATGGTTGTGGCATATTACCATATTCCTTTTGGAATTCATTCTAAAAGGCATGGAAAAAAGCATGAAACAGTGCACAGAATGCAGCAATGAATGATCTGAAGGAATCTCACAGGCATTCATCACAGGATAGTCAGGATTACAAATATTGAACACTTAGCTGTTGTTGTCATACCAGTTCCCAAAAGAGGTAACTCTAGACCAGGCTGAAGGATTATAAGTCTCAGGCTGTAAGCACCTTTGTGGACTGATATTTTCCAAGATTTCCAGCTCCCAATTTTCCTCCCTAAAAACACATGAGTATCTTGTGTCTCCTTCCCCATTCTTTTACTCTCATGCAAAGGGATGCCCAGTAAGAAGCTCAAGCTACCTTCTTTCCCAAATAGTTTTCCTTCTTTCTCTTTTGTCTCCTCATAACCTGTTTTCCCTCTTCCCTTCCTAGTCATCTCTTTTATTTTCTCTCTTCTAGTATTTGATTTCTTTTTTCTTCTTCCTTGTCAAAATATGGTTATATTGATTACATGAAAAATGAAAGATAAAGTTGTTTTGTTTCTTGTTCAGATACCGGCCACAGCAAGAGCCTTTTCCTATATCTGGAAGTACTGAGTGAAAATGGTAACTACTAAGGCTCCTGCACATATTTTTGAGATCTCTAAGATTTCTCCCTAAAAAAGGCAGCTTTTCTACAATTACAACAATGTAAAAGGCCACTTTTTTAAAAGTGGGAAAAGGCCATCTATAGGGCTAAAGTTATATACCTTTCTAAGTAAAGAATGCAATCCACAGCTATTTGACTGTGATCTGTTAAGTGATTTGTGATTTGTTCATATCACATCACTTCCTTTTCATTACAGTGTCTCTGCTCCCAATTCCACAACTGACAAAACCACTCTGTGATTTTGTGATGCAGAAGTCTCACCTTATCCTGGTCCACAGCTATACAAGCTNTTCAACTCACCTTTAGACAAGTTGAAAGGAATCAGTGTGAGGGCTTAGTCTCTTGAAAGAATAGGAATTTATATTCAAGCAAGGAAGTTAACTGGAGTCAACAGCTCCAGTGATTCCCAGTATATCAGGCATTTTGTTGAATCAGAAAAGACTCTTAAAATTATTATATGTGTCACTACATACACACAGAGCAGGACAATTTAGAAATATTAAATGTTTGCACTGCAATGGGAGGCAAATATTGCATATAAAATGTGTTTTCTAACAGACCAATGTGAAAAGGTTTATCTAAAACTTTTTAAATTGTCTACTTCTGGCAAGATATGCTTGTTCTAAGTTTATTTTCTTTTAAATAATGCACATGAATTCCTCTGAAAACACTCTCTGAAATAACGAAAACTTAATGCAAACTGTAGGATTACTTAGTATATTTTCCCTGTAAACAATAACAGCTTTCAAAGAAGAGGCACTCTTTTTAGTCTATTGGGGTTTTTTTAAACAAGTTAAATATTTACATGAGCTTTCAGCAACACATATGACTGCTGGGCTGTGCCCAAACTGGTGTGTTTTAAACAGATTCTGGAGATCTAAAAATGCTGCCCGATGGTTGATCACACTGATCAGTACAGAAAAAAAAGTTTCAAACAAACTCTCTTGACAGCCTACTGTTTACCTGTGATAAGGTAAACAAGAGACAAATCCTTACGCACTAGCAGAAAACTCTGCGAGTGTTAATTCAGCCAATGCAAGCAAAAGAGGTAGTAAGAGGGGATAAAAGTTTCCATTTCTGCATTCACAGCTTTCCACTGATTCTTCTCTCTGAAGTCCCTCTGGGTTTATGCCTTAGCAGCAATATGCCCAAGCTGCATGATAGGTAAGACCTGTACAAATAGTTGTACATACTTTTGAGTTTGGCAGTTTGCTCCCATTGCATCTTCATCTCTCTCTCTGTCTTGCTCTGGATGATTTTCTGCCTTGCATGTTTGTGATGAAATAGACTTTACTGAGTTGTTGAACCCATTTTTTCATTGATTCCTGCACATAATTCAGTGCCTCCACAAACTGATCTACTGGTTATTTGCTTCAGCTCCTCAGACACAAGACACCCAGGCTGTCATTCCCTCACCAAGCCCAGATGACCCATGTTAGAAGCAGCCCATCAGAAACTGGACATCCCACTCCATGCCTTACAGTACTTACATTGGGGAAAATCCCAGTATGGAGCTAACATTAAATCAGCAGGAATTAAAACTACATCAGCACCAGGAGGTAAGCAGAGGATATAAATACAGGGAAAGCAGTCACCACAGAAAGCCTTGAATCCCTGGGAACACCCTGAATAAAATGGGGAGCTGTAGAGCAGGGTTTTCAAAGGTAGGAAAATACATGCACAAGTCTTGTTAATGCTTTGAGGAAAATCAGAAGCATGGATAAAACTGCAACTGAAATAATTCTCAATGTTCCTCAATACCTAATAAGTCTGCTACTTTGACCCCAAAGAGAATGAAGATGTAAATAATGAACAATGGAGGATAAAAATAAAGCATGGAAATTTCGTCTTGAGAACAGAAAATTCGCTTTTCCAATTGTCTGTTTATTTGATGGTCAGTCCAATATAAAAAATAATTATATTTATTTGAGGAGGAATTAATTATTTCAGTCTTCTTCTTCATATAAAAATGAAAAATAAACCTCCCACCATGTTCATATGTGGTATTTTAAATTTGATGTTAAAGAACCAAAATAAACACATAAATAAATAGCTTTTTAAAAGACCCAAACCACTGTGACTTTGAGAGAAAACCTTCTTGCACAGCTTTCTCTTCCCAATTTGGTCAGCAATTCAGAGGCAGGGAATTTGGGGACCTTGCTCCTGGCAAATTTGTCAAAGACATTTTAAGTGTAATTCACTTCTATTCTGCTGCTAAGCAGAGTTGAGAAGACTCACCATCAGTCTTCTTCATTGGGAGCAGTTCCAGTCATTAAAAGAAACAAATCTTTGGATTCACAAAACAGTCTCAATCTCTAGTCTGGTGCTGAAAGCAGCCTCCTCAGAGGAAAAAAAAAAAAATCAGTCTGCTTCTGATTCAGACAGGGTCTTGAGCCTAGATCCTGTATTACCATGAAGCCTATCCTCACTGCCAGGAGACAGAATCGGTGATTATTTCAAATCCTGTAACAAAGTAGAGCATCACAGGGAGATTACCATCCTCAAAATAGGCTTCCTAGCAGTGGGAGCATGATTTCCGACAAATTCAAGGATTTCATTAACCGGTGAAGGGCATATCATGCTGCATGGATATCTTAGCAACAAGAATATTAAGTAAGAAGCATGAACGCTATGGTTTTTTTCTT